>JAQFVV010001173.1:0-52500 GCA_028023455.1 Epiperipatus broadwayi
AATAATGTGTTTGATTATTAATAGTTATGATATCAATAGAATTATAATCAATGGTGCAATCAAAATGTAAGGTAAATGCTATGATAACTATGATTATTATATTGACATTAGTCATTAAAAAAAATTAAAAAAGATGCTGCTGTCAATTCTTTTGTTTTTCTTCAACTGACCTGAATCAATTGAAAATTTTTTATCTGAGCATGTCTAGTAAAGAATGACAGAGTAGAGAAACAGTTTCCCTCTGGGAAATTTGATTTCCATCCTTAATTGTTTCCAATAATTGGCATCCATAGGAAGGAGGAGAAATATTCAACAGGCATGATTTTGAAGAGAATCACTAGAAAAAATGAATAGCTATTTCTATTCTAGAAATTAATTTAAGGATTATCTAAAACATATAAAATAATTGTATCATCTTCCATTGGTCTCGCCTAACCAAGACAAGAGGACATATTGAGAATCATTAGATGTCATCTTACATATTGATTCAACCCAAGCAGTGATAGACAAAGATACATCAGAAAATTGTCAATTTTCAAAGAAAAAAAAATGGCTACTGACCTGATCTTTTTTTAATACTTAAGTGTATGCAATTGATTTAAAATTTTGATTTATCAAGATAAATAACAAGACATTAGGTATTATTATTACTATTATTTTTGTTGTTGTAGTTTTAATTTATATGCATTATATATGTATGCTATATACATAGTACACAATGAATGTCTTGAATTAAATTTATTATCATTTGTTTTCATCATGAACTTTTATAGGCATATGCATAACATATTGTTATTATGGTTAATGTTTATTCATTTTTCTTTCAGTAAATAATATCTTAATCATAAGATATGTTTGAGAGGTAGCATATTATATAGATATTTTACATATACCATATGTGTGTATTTCTTCATATGTGAGACTAGGAGTTCCTTTTTTATTCATGAATATTTAATAAATTAAGAGTAGTATACTCTAGTGATAAACTCTTATTAAATTCTCAGAATTAACTGTGTTGTAGTTGAATATATTAATTCTTTTGGCCATAATTGAAGCCCTCTTGTAAATGATTAATATAAGGGGTATTCTCAGAATTGACTGTGATGTGGTTGAATATATTCATTCTTTTGTCTTGAAATCCTCTTGTAAATGATTAATCTAAGGTTGATATTTGCATATTAAAAGAAAAGTATAGTTCAAAAAAATAAAAAAGGGTATATTAATATTTTGCACAGCATGAAGAGGATGTTGAAATTCTTTGGGGGAAAAGTTAATGTGATTCTACATTGAAAACCATTTCTGTGATTTTGAACCATACTGTTTTAAGAAAAGAAATTATTATTATTATTATTATTATTATTATTATTATTATTATTATTATTATTATTATTATTATTATTATTATTATTATTATTATTATTATTATTATTATTATTATTATTATTATTATTATTATTATTATTATTATTATTATTGTTGTTGTTGTTGTTGTTGTTGTTGTTCAACATGGGTAGGATGACAACCTTGACACTATCAAGGGCTTTGAACATTCCATCATCAGATTTTTAATGAAATGGAAGGCTAAAGAGTTGTGAGTTGGAATAGTTTGAAGCCTGTCCATTAAAGTATAAAGATTGGCTACCTTAATATAAAGCAGAGTACTGATTATATATATGTGTGAGGATAGTAATCTAGACCAACTGATGATTGCTGGTTTAGCATGAAATATGAATATTGGTGATTATTTATCTTTTCAATATGTGTGTGATCAGGTGGGTCAGCAATATGAGATGGCACTGAGAGTGGTGGGTCATGTGAAAGTCTGAGTTCGAACCCCACATATATTACCTATATAAATGCAGGTTTAAGCCTGTACAATGTATTATTATTATTATTATCATCATCATTATTACTATTATTATCATTATTATTATTATTATTATCATCATCATCATCATCATCATTATTATTATTATTATTGTTGTTGTTGTTATTGTTATTATTATTATTGCATTTTCATTATGTTAAAGAAAAGTATATTTTAATAAATGTGAATATGAAAGATATTGAAGTCAAGTGAAAACTTATAAAAGAAATAGATATTATATGTTGTTGCATTATGACTATTGTCATTGTAAAAGAAGAGTAAATATAAATCATGTGTCTTTCTAATTTTTTTATCATTTATCAGTATATGGGGTCATTATGCAATACTTAATCTTGCTAATTTAATTATTTTTCGCCTGAGAATATTTAAATGCTCAAGATTACTTGCACAAACACGCCTACATTGTTTAACATTAAAAAAATTAGAAATATTAATAAATTATTTATAGTTAGTCATCTTCAAATATAAAATAGATTCAATAAAATATTTCCTTTGTTTCTATTTTATATTTTGGTGACTAATTAACTCTCACTAGTTATGATAAATCCTGAGAGCAGATTAACTAAATGTTGAAAGAGATTGTAAAGTTGAATATGTCCTTTAATTTATGCTATGAGTTCAGCTGATGTAATCATAAAGTATTACTCCAAAAGCTAGCCCATTATTATACTAACTGTTAATAAATTCAGACATATAACTGAGAAAGTTTCCTGTTCTTTCTATTTATTTATTATATAAGTAAAATGCCATTTTCTGTAATGATGATCTAAAGGTTTAGGATTTAGGAAACAATTTGGAAGTCATAAATTGTGGGGCATGCTAAAGTCTCTCTTCACTACCTGTTTGTATTTACAAAAAACATTAACAATGTATATTGAAACAGACATTCATTATACCATAAAACATTTTAAATTCAGTTTGTAAATTTAGATGCAGAGTCTTAATTTTCTTTTCTGGTAAAGATTTTTAATAAATATTTAGTTGCTCTTAATTAACTTTAATAAATTAGCTTCATTGTAATATGATAATATTATTTCCAATAATTTTTCACTCACTCCAAAAATACTATTTATAAAAATTTTAAAGTTCTTGCATAAACCTTTTCTGGTTTTTCATGATATTTCATAACTTTTAGTACTCTCTCAATTTATAAGTAACTACTATCACATTCCATAGAATTATTGTGGTCTAAGCTAAGTTCAGGTAGAATAGACTGACAAGAAACTTTGGCATATAGTGAATCAGTATTGAGATAGTTATCCCACTTTATGGATCTAAATATTTAAAATAATTCCAACAATTTTAAACTCTACATAATACTACATTTTAAATTCAACATATCACTAGTATTTTTATTTTTATCAATGCATCTTTTATCTTTAGCTCAAAACCTATCACAAATAGCCATCAGCCCAGAAATCAGACCAACCTCTCACACTATAGATACCTAAAAAACATACATTTTTAGAGATACTTAAACTTAACATTATATAATGTGTATTTAAATGTATTTCAAACTTCTATACCATCCCACATTTCTGAAACATATGATCAAAGACATGTGAAAAGGTAAGTAATCTCCAAGATGTGCATTTGATGTTGAAGCAGCACTCATCCATTGCTCCAGATCACAATCTGTTACACATATCTTCATAATTTATTTTGTATATATTTATATTGTACACTTTTTATTAGGACAGAATCTACTTAAAAGCTAATTTCTTAAAAAATTTAAATTAAAAGTTTAAATACTATAATTGTCATAATAATGTTTATAGGGACTTTAAATTTGTTGATATGAATTTATAAGTAGTTAAAGAATATATAAAAGCTATTCTAAATTTTAAAATTAGAAAAATATAAGCATAATAAGTTAATATTGTATGGTATGAATAAATGGTCATAGTTACAAGTTTAAAATGTGTTGAGTATCTTGTTAAACAAACATTAAAAAACATTAATCTTTAATATAATACTTATTATTTAAATAAGCTATTAAAATTTTCTTCTAAATTATGTTTAAATTATATAAAATTATTTTTAATGTTTTAATTTTTGTAATGTGTTACATGTTTTAAATTTAGTAATGTTTAAAAATGTCAAAATTTATTATTCAAATTTTTTTTATTGTATTCAATATTTTTCTTTAATATATTTTTGTAATTAAATATTTATTTATTTATTTGATTTTGGATGAGTTTTAGAAAATTGCAACATTTCTGTTTGGAATTATGGTCATATGATGTTAGTGGTAGAGGTTGCATGCATGAATTTAAAGCAAGTTTTTTTTTAATTACTTTATAAATTGTTACTAAAATTGAGGACTTGTACATGAGAAAAATAAAAATAGAACATTTATTTAGTTAATTTTTAAAAATATTTGAAATTAGTAAACTAAAAATGGATACATTTTTATTAAATGTTTGTTAAATTGTTAAAAATTATTGAAATATGTTATTTTAAAATATTTGGTTAGTTTAAATATAATTATAAAATTAATTGAGAATTAAATATTTCTTATATTATTAAATAAAAATGATGATGACTCATAATTTATTCTCAATTTTAAAAGTACATTATTGACAAATATGTAAATGAGTTACAATTAGGTGATATGTCAGCCAATGAAAATTGTTTTAAAAAGCAGGTATAAAAACTCTGCATAATTAAAATTATTGCTTACTATTGTTATTATTTAGTCTTATTGTTATTCTTCTTGTTATTTATTTTTTAAATATTATCAGATTGTTGATAGTCAATTATTTTAAAATTAAATATAATTTTAAAAAATTGTAAGGATTAAAACTATTATTTTGTTTAAATAAAAGTAATGGAATAAACCCCAATTAACTTTCCTACTAGTAGAGGATTCTGATGGATTGGTAAATTATGGAATATAAACCTATAGCTTTATGCTTGGGGAGGTTGGTAGTGAAGAACAGAAGAGTTTGGGGAAGTATAATTTTTATACTATTTGAAGATTTTTATATTTATTTATGTAAAGGACTTTGGAATCGCAGTGGAATATTATCCAGAAGTATAACATATATATTTAATAAATCTGTGTTTATAAAGTTAAGAACTTTAAAGAGAATATTATTTGAGAAAAATAATTGGAAAAGTTTAAAAAACACAGTTGACTTTTAAAACCTTATAAAAAATATTCAAGATTGAGTTATATAAAATATATTACTCTCTCATTTTTATAATATGGATTTTTATTTAAAAAATTATAATATTTTTAAAAGAAATAACTATCTTTAAAGCAAGTGATATTTTTTAAAAACTTTTTGGAAATAAAGCATTTTAAAGAGATAGCTGTTAAAATGACTATGAATTGCTCATAAAGGTAATATGTGAATATTTTGGTATAATAAAACCTGTTATCTTAATTGTGATAATTGAACTATAAAGGAGAAAAATGGATAATAAAGAATATTATTATGCCAGAAACAAATTTTTTTAATATTTTAAGACTTGGATTTCTCTGTTATATTATATGTGCCTAATTGGAGTATAATTTGTAATAATTGAAATTATATTTGTTTATGTTAATTTGCATAATTATTTAAAAGTGACTGAAAATGGTACATCTCTCACCAAAGAAGAAATTCACATGCACAGAAGGAATGGAACTTATCTAAAATAAATGTTTTTTTTTTTAAATGATATCATATTAATTATTGTATTCTGTGAGAAAGTGATGGAAAATAAACTGTTTGAATAACTTTTGGAAGCAAGATGAATAATTATCTTTCAGATTTGCTTGGATATTAAAAGTCAACATTATTATTATTTTTATTTGAGAATTTATGCACTGAGGAGAGGAGAGCTAGAAGGAAAAAAGCTTTGGACAATCATTGCTTAGCAACAACAATCCTTTGGTTTATTAACTGAACTTGTTATATGGAAGGACAGTTATAAAAGGAGTATGTAAAAATGTTATTATTATTTATTTTCAAATATACTAATAATTAGATTTATAATTTATTAAAAATATATAGTAAAGGTTACATTTTTTGATATTTTTTAAATCCTAACAATATTAATATTTAATAAAAAAAATTTTAACAATTTATCTTAAATTTTTTTGAAAACATTTTTTATTAAAGTCCATTAGATTATAGTATAAACAATATTTTAATTCTTATATTTTATGTAAAACTGGACCGGAATACATCAAATATGTGATTTTGCAAATAGTAAAAATTACATAGGTAATTTAAATTATTATAATTATTATATGATGTATATATTTTTTCTTAAAGTTTTTTGGAGTTTTAAAAATACTTATCTTATGTTACATGAGTAAATGAACATATGGATGTGTGAGTTAATAACACATATAGATTTTTCTTAAGAGATATGAGCTATGAGAAATATTCATATTTATTTTATTTATAATATTATAAAATTTGTTATAACTTTATAAAATTATCATAACTTTATATGATTCTTTGCTAGATAAACCATATGATATTTATTTTCAAGATATAAATATTGAAGAAATATTTTAAAATCGAATCTCATTTGAATTGGTAGATAAGTTTGTGTGTGAAATCATTTCTTATTGTAGTTATGGTTTGATAAATTGATATGTAATTTTATTTATTATTGGGAAATTTGCTTAGTTATTTTACAATGTTAGTTGTCTAAATCTATTTTGAAATTATTCATATGGTAGTGACAGGGGAGTAGAATAATAAAACCCTGAATGCTTATATAGTAGGGTGTGTTAAGAAGATAGGATAATTAACCTATATTATATCTAAGAAGTTATTATGCAAATACAGTTAACTTATCTTTGTACTTTGTATTTATTTTCATGGTCAGTGTATTAATCTTTATATTTAATTAGTCTGTAAGTGCTAAAAAAAAGCCCAGACATTATTTTAAAAGATATTAGATGATGTCATACATATTGTTTCTTCACACTGATGTCCATGAGGTTTATGGAATTATTTTGTACTATTGAGTCTTTACTTTAGTTATTTCTTCATGTCCCATTGTATCGCTACCTGAATTTCATTAGTAAAACATTGTGTAGACTAGTATTTTTGAAAATTGAATAATGGATAATTTTAGAAAGATGATTTGTGTTTAAGAAAGCAAGATGGGTTTTTGGCATTGTGAAAAAATACAAATGATGATGAATTCATAATGTCGATGGTGAATATAACAAAGAAATCATAATTTTTTCTGAAATATTTTTTGAAATATTTTGATGTTAAAAGAATCATAACTATTCATTTTATATTTTTTGAATATTTTTGATATATTTGATTTTTCATAAATTGACAATATTTTAATAAAGCAATGCATATTTTACAATGAAATCTCAAATGAAGTACATTACTGTAAGGTGAATGCTTATATTTTATTTAATTTTTTTTATAATTTTTATGTTTTTTAACATGGAATACAGATCATAAAATTAGAATGGTGCCAAGCAAAATTATATTATTATTTAGTACATGAAAAAACATATTTTATTAATTTACCTTACATTAACCAGAACAAACCTAATAATGTTTTGGTTTACAAAATATTGATTATTCATTGATCTAGAAATAAGTTTAATATAATATTGTAGGATGAACAATAAAATGTTTTGGATAATTAGTACATGATATGTATTCCTAAATAAAAATTTCTAAACTGGAGTGAAGGCTTATACATTAATAATTTTTGAGATCGAAAATATGTAAATTCAATCTTTTATTTGAATTTTGTATATTTTTTTGTTTTAATTTTAATATAATATTTGTTAGTTATTTTTTATAAAAAAAATTGTAAATATTTAGTACATAATTGTTTTTTCTAGTATAGAATAAAGTTGTTAAAGTTGTTATTATAAACTTGTTGTCTAAACATATTACATACTTTGCACATTATAATTTTAAATGATATTCTTTATTAAATGATATTAATCATTATTCAAAATATGACACAGCAAAATCACATAATATAAAATTATTTTAGTCATGATTTATTATTGAAATACTGCCATATAATGAAATATATTTCTTGTTACCACATATTGTTCAAATTATACCATACTTATAATATGCAACATGAGAAATGAGAAATTAAGGAATATATTATTATTATTGTTATCAATATTATTATTAGTGATCAGATTATTGAGTAGTAAATATAATACCAATTGTTAATTAGATTAAGTAGAGGAGTATTATTTATTATTATTATTATTGTTTAGATGTAGTTAGGAATGATACAAAATCCCTTATCATACTTGGCTACAGAAGATTATAAATTAATTATTTTATTTAGAGAACCTGAAATAATTATATTTTAATAACAGAATTATTATTTATTGATTAATATTATATTTGATTATTTATAATATTTTAAAGTCTTAAGAATGCTATCATTTTATACTATTATTAGAAATAAAAGGGGCCGATAGTGTTCTTATGCCATTGAGATTGTATCTTTCAGGATATATGCTTGATGTAGTTCTACTACTACTTTACCTTTCACCATGTGTCTCATGATTATTATTATATTATCTTATTATTATTTATTTAAATGGAACCATATTTTTATTATTTTCAATATGATCTATTCTAGTGGTCAAAATTATCATAAGATATTATTTGTACTTGATTTTATTATATTAAGGTTGAAAGTTTTAGTAGGAACATTTATTTTATTTTATTTATGTTTGTTTCATTTGATGGTGAGAGTACAATATATAATACAAATAAAATAACAAAATAATAAATATAATGGCAATTAACTATTATATACAGTTTTCAAATCACATAATTACTTTTGGTTAATTCCTTAACCCTCCTCAACTGTTGGTAAATTCACAAAAATGTAGCAGAAGCAAATGTCATCAACTCAAACAAGATGCTAACATTAAAATTTAGGATTCATGGGATTGGGGTTGATGACATTTGCTTTCATTATTGATTGACAAGCTGCTGATGTTAAAATTCGGGATTTATGGAATTTGAGTTGATGATGTTTGCTTCCATTATGATTTTTGAATTTAACAGCAGTTGGGGAGGGTTAAGGAATTAACCAAAACTACTACTTTGGATTGAAAGATTGTATATCATAGTTAATTACTATATTAAGATGATCAAAAATTGGTTTGTTTTTATTAAACTGGTTCTCACTTTTAAGACAAATGTAAGAAATATGATAGATATAACATTAAAAGTCTTCATTCAATTATAAATCTAACATTATTTACTCTTAAGACAAATGTAAGAAATATGATATATATGACGTTAAAAGTCTTCTTTCAATTATAAATCTAACATTATTTAGAACTCCCTCCTCTCCCATTTATTCTATCAATGAATTGAATAGAATTATTATAATCTTTTTACATTCTTTATGTTACTTTTAATGCATAACCCAAAGTGAATAACATCATTTAAAATGCTAGGGTAATTAAGTAGAGTGTCTGTTTCATTTATATTGAGTAAATTATAATTAAAACAAAATTGGAAAAGAATAAAAATCCTTATGCTGCTCTTCACAAAATAATAACCAGAAAATAATAATAGATTCTTTACTACAGCTATATAATCAATAATGATTTTATAATAATAATAACTTTAATTAAAACAAAAAATATATACCCTGAATGTGCCTGGAATTCATTTTTTACATTCGTGTTTAGCTGTTACAATGTAAAAATGGTCTTTATATAGCTTCAGGGTAGAATCTAATTTGTGATGGCTTACCGTTTTTATTTTTTGTTATAATTTAAATAACAATTTTATTTAGGCTAAATAAGGTTACATTGTCTCAAAACATACATAGATCACCATACATTATAATTGCGTATTAGAAAAATCTTGTATAGTTCATATGGTTTGAAGCTGATAAATGTAGAGATAGTCCTTGTGATATAAAGTTCATAGGTGTATGGAATAGCTTCCATGTCTCCTCAGTCTCTGACTAAGAATAGCTATTATAAAAAATAATTTTAAGCTTTCTTGAAATCCAAAAAATATAAATAAATTTATCCAGATTAACATAGAATATAGGCATTTTAGACACATTTCTAATCACATTAGCATAAACCTTTTAAAACATACACTCATACACACACACACATATATATATATATATATTGTGCCCTTACCTATAGGTCATAATAGGGTAGAATGGTCAATTACTAAAAAATTTTAAATTTTAAGATACGTTTGTGTAATATATTGATACTTGTATGATCGATTAGATCTTATAGTACAATTTAAGGCTGAAAAATACCTGGTATGTAAAAGTGTAATGGATTATTTTAAAGAAACAGTTAAATAAAGCTTAATTATATCCTTGCTTATGGTTGTAAAAGCTGGCCATATAAAATAATAGAGCTATAAATAGTTAAAAGTATATTAAACAATTCAATTGTAATGTTTTAAAACTAATAAATTAAATAAAAACGATATGTAATATTATAATTATAATTAATATTCAAATTTAATCTAATATATTTTAAGATAAACTTTATGATGGTGAGAATTATATTTAGTTCTACATTTTTAAATTATTTTCCAAATTTTTATAAAATATATCAGTTTTGGTAATTTTGACCGAGACATAAATTAAAAAATCATCTGATAAAGTTAGAAATCATGTGACTGTATATTATATACCTTCACACACATGCTTTTTAGAATATAATAATAAAGTTTGTGAATTATAAAACTAAATATAATTGCTATCTATCGTTAAAGTAAAAGTTGAAATATTAAATATTATTTTAATAATTGTTTTAAAAAAATAAATGACTTTGATAAAATTATAATTGAGTTAAAAATACTATTCTAAATAATATTTTAAAACATGATGTAATAAATGTCTTATTTGAAAAATCTAATCTGTTATAAAACTAAAAAATGTGTAAATTTGTTCGCGCTAAAAAAAGTCATTAACCAATCAACGGAGGTATTTTAGCAGACGAAATATAAGAATTAGACGGAGTGGGAGAAGGTAATGCGTAAGTAAAGGAAGGAGTAACATATTTTTTTAGCTGTATAAGATCGTAAGCTAGAAAAGTGTTATAATTTTTAAAAATTTTGTATTTATTTTAAAAGTTTTGTTTTAACATATAATATTTTGAACTGCCTTTAAATGGAGGGCTAATTTTAAAAGTTTTCTTAACAGGATATTTTATTCAAGTTTAGCTGAAACATTGCAGTAAAAATGGAAGTACTACAGAAAACAGTATATAGAAGTTATGAGAAAGGAAAAATATTTGTAAAGTGCCTTGATACAGCTTTATTTATGCTCAACCAGAAACTTATAATTGTAACTCAGAGGAATATAATTTGGACGTTATATGGAAAACTTAAAAGAGAAGTTATTTGCCGTCAGGAAAAAATTATGACGCACAATTTTAAAAAGCTACTCCGAAGTTTTTTTTTCTATTCTTCTCTATGGAAAAATTAAGATGCGTATATCATAAAGAAAAAATTATGTAAAAGTTATAACAGAGAAAGAATGTTTGTCTTTTTAAAGGAAACATTACAAAGTATATAGTACCAGAACTTTAAAAGAAAGGAAAAATTACCGAATAATGATATGAAAGAGTCATTATTTTTTTTAAAAAAAGGAAAAGAAAAAACTTTATCTAAGAAGAATTAAAATATTATAAAGTGTTAATTATAAAGGCGCTTAATAAAGATAAAGATTTGGAAAATATAAATCTAATTTACTTAATGAAATGAATCCATGGAAACCGAAAAGTTTTATTGAATATTTAAATCAAAGTACTGAGAAGATGCATTGTAAAAGTCACGCGGGAGAAAATATTAGCAAGAAATATTAGAAGAGAATATTTAGAAGTTTTCTTTACGGGATTAACTAATATCATAATTAATAATTGTATTAAATATTATAAAAACCAAGGATTATCATTCATGAATATTTATTGAACGAAGTAATATTTGTTTTACCTTAAAATTGAACAAGCAGGGAGAAGAACATTAAGTGACTGAAGAAGAAATAATAAACATTTTTTTTTTAGCTTTAGTATGAATGGTTTTCAAGGAAATTTGATGAAGAAGTACAGTAAATATAGTTTGGAATATTTTTTACTAATTTATTTTAAAATATAAAATGTTATGTGAGATTAGGGAAAACATAAAACATAAATTTAGTAATATTAAAATTTAAATATAATAGCTTGATAAAATTATAGAAATAGTGTTTAAAATAAAGTGTATGGATGTGAATCTTATATCTACAAGGATCAAATGGATGGTGAAGCCTACGGAACGCGATTGAGGAGATAAAGGTCGTTTGGTAATTTTAATAGTTATTTATAATGCATAATGTGTTTTTTTTAGATCATCTATTGACCTAAGAATGAAGTGTGAAAATTTAAATTATATGTACACATTTTATACAACATTTTTAACATATTATGAGATAGGAGTAATTCGGATTATGCATACGACAATTTTTTAAAGTATATTAATCATATAATTTAACATAACAATTGTGTGATTCTTTTGAACTTTCATGTGATAAAGTATTCAGATATTTAAATAGTTTGTATATGATTAAATATACAGAGGAAAGTAGTAAAAAGATTTTCTTATAGAACAGTGGAATAGTTTTAAAATGTCAATGAATTTTATTATTGTTAATAATGCAGATATGTATTTGTCTATGTACAGTATAGAAAAAATCCTGAGAAATAAGATCGGATAGTGACTTGGAAGTACTAGTGGAGAGGAAACCAAGATGATGTTTTTTTTTAAGAAATAGGAAAAATAAAGGATTTGGATCATATTTAGTTTTGTGTGATTTCAGTATAGTTAACTAAGCCCTATGACAGAACACATATAGTTTGGACAGTGTTTTTGCATATCTTTAAACTTTTGATGTTAGAATAAAGCTGAAGAAATAGCTTTAGCATCGTTCCTATGATAGAGGTTGGTAGACAGGTAGAGGTCACTCCTCTATAGTGTCTTTTAATTCACTGTGCCATGATTGTCAAGATATATGACGAGTAATATTCTAGTTGTATTTTGATCCTATGCATCTATCTTCGCTATCCTTATTTCGTGAATCTGCATCGGTCAGAAAGATATTTTCAAAGAAATAATGAATAAAATAGAACTGAAGATATGTTATCGTTTATGTAAGAATAGTTTATTTGCTTGAATGTATAGAATTGTGTAACTTTAAAATTGAAAGTCCAAAATATCATAAAGAGAGAAAGAATCATATAATACATTGTAAAATTAATTCAGAAATGAATATAAGATTTTGAAAAGAAATCTAAATCAAGTATTTTAAAAGTGATAATAAAATTTGAATGAATTTTTTTTTAATAATATTTAGAAAATAAGTATTGCATATTTATTAAGAAAATAGTTCAATAAGGTATAATAAACATATACTTGTGTATGGTATATTAATAGTTGTAATTATATCATCCGAAGTAAGGCTTGAATGAGAATATTAGGATTAATAAACATCGGATAATGAACAATAAAAACCTAATACCGAATGTAGAACAATGTTTTGACTTTGTAAGATTCCCTACAACCAATATAAAACTAAAATTTGTTATTTTGTAGAATTTTACTATGAATGTAAATTTTGTAAAAAATGTAATTTTAATAATATTAGGGATGAAAAGTGTTTGTGATAATCATATAAGAAATGCATTTTGTAATAAGCTAACCATAATAATAAATCAAGTAATAATACTGTATTTTCTTAAGTGTTAAAAAATAAGATTTAAATAGGAAAAGTAAATAATATTGTGATTTCATTTTATAAATTAATAAACTAAGTTGAGATATGAAAGTAAGGGATATCCAATGTATATAGTGTAAAAATATTGTTAATTTATTTATGTTGTTAATAAACTTTGTTTTAAATTTGTTTTAAAGTTTTGTGTCCGAGTTGTTATTTCTCCACATGGATGCATGAAATCACGATACATTTATAATTGAAACAGACATATAGGTTTTGCACAAAAGGTAAACATAAAAGTGTTATAAGAATTTTGAGAATTTATTGGTATGTTAAAATTAGAAGATCATAATTTTATATTATTTATTGGTCATAAGTCGGTTGCCACAATATTACATTAAATTATATGCTAATGTTGCCACACGTATTCTGTTGTCAGATTATTAAAATACTACCATGTACGTATTTATTTATTTCATTTAGGAAGAAATAAGATTATATTATACTATTATTGTTATTATTATTTTTTATTATTATTAGTTGCTGTGTAGTAGATTATGACATAAAATTCCCTTTTCATATTTTACTACCATAATGTTAGATCAGTTAGAATACAATTTATGAACCTGAGATTTTATTTATTTTACTTCATTTTATTTAATTGAGCTAGATTCTTGTTATAAAGAAGATTAAGATATGATTATTATTTTAATCGTAGTGAATAGAGCTCAGAAAGTTGTAAGAATACTATGAGTTAGTTATTTGGTATAGTAAAAGGGGGGATAGTGTTCTTATGCCATTGAGGTAGTATCGTGGGGATAATGGCTCAATGTAGTCTATCTCGTTCCCTGTATTGTCACTCCATGTCTCATGAAAATAGTAAATATTTGTTAATTCATTTTAAAATTGAACCGTATTTGTATTTTAAAATTAGAGCTAGTAATCATTTTAATTAATGCTGAATATTTCATTTATTTATTTGTTAACTGAGCTAGAACCCATAATATTCGTAATAAACAATAATTTTGGGGTGAGGATGCGCGGGGGGAGGTTAGAATATATGTATATATATATATATAATAAGGATCAGAGCCTCTCTACTCCTAACTTCCTTACCAGAATGCCACTAGGCTATTTGAATCTAGAAAAAAATATAAAGTAGGCATATACGAATGGGTGAAGTTTAACTTTCTTTGACTGATAGACCTAGTCACTAGTTCATGGAGAAGCTGAGCTTTATAGTATAACATTTTAAACTTTTTAATCATTGATAAAATTAATAAAGATAATAAAATAAGTCACTGCCAGAACTAATAAGATAAAACATTTATTATACACATACAATATCAAAACAAATTGTAGGATTTAAATCTTTAAACATTTATTATTGAATAGATTTAATTCATATTTATCTAAAATTGCACAGATGGATGATATTTTATATATTTTAATATTATTTTCATATTTTGTTAAGTGCAAATATGCTGCATAGAACATCCATTTACAAGACTCAAATCTAATTATATACACATCTTTTCACTTCTTTTTCTTTTTAAATTATAGCTCCATGATAATAAATATATAAATTCAACATTCCTTTTCTTTTTAAAACTTGTTTTTATTCCAACTATAATTTTCTTTCTCCTTCCAATACAACGTTTTAAAAAGAAAAGGAATGTTGAATTTATATATTTAAGACTCAAATCTTTTAACTCCAAGCCAAAAGTTTGTGTCCAAGGCAATGCTAGTTTATTGATATATTGATATGATCAATGCAAAATGAGAATGTTAGCATAATAAAAATCACGATTACAGGAATTTACATCTGTATCATCTTATTAGAAGAAACATGATGATCTTAGCCAATACAGGAATATACATCTGTCTGGCAAAGATTTCATTAATATATATTGAAAAGAAATGCTTCATGTGGGTGGGAGGGGAGAGCTATCCATTGGCAACTTATATTCATCATCTAGAGTGCAAGAAATCAATGGGATAGGAATATCTCTTCTACCATTTGGTAATATGATAGCTACCATTTCTGGGCCATGCATTGAACTGGGCAATTTACCCTGTATGGTAACATGACACAATGGAATGAGAATCCAATATGCCTCCCCAGAATATATTGACATAAAATACTTGTACATCCATTCACCAGCATTGATTCAACTATGAAACAGCCCAAAATTAACCTTATCTAAACCACCATAATCTTAATAAGTTTATGCAGTCATTTACATCTAACTTTAAATTTATTAATTTAATTGCATGAGGATGGAAATGACATTGGTAAACATGATATACATAAAATATTTAATAAATAATTTGGAATTTAATTTGTCAGATAAGATATTTTTTAGGAGAAATGACTTTCAGGATTAATAATTGAAAATTTGTATTTTCTCAAGTTAGACAATTAAAAGTTAAAATCTCATTTTAAAGTCTATACTTCTCTTTTATTTCAGGGAATTCTCCATACTGCTGCAGATTTATTGAAAGCCATTTTTGCAATCATTGATGCTACACATCCAGTTCAAAGACTTTTCCAATATTGATTAGTAGATCTTTCCTTTTGGAGACAAATCTGATTTTGTTATTCTTCAGAAATGGATACACTGGCGTCTGCCTTAGTCAATGCAACTGCTGAGGAAATGAAGTCTATTGTTTGTTTTGACCTCTACATTGTGGAGTTCACAATACAGGTACAACAATATTTTTAATCAAATAATCTCTGAAAGTAATTTAATTCTTCATTTTATATTATTTTGTATCTATTCATTGAATTCCAAGATTGATCTTTCAAGGCTTAGTGCAGTTCTCATTGGTGATGATTTTTCTCTCTGCACTGTGTGTTTGTATGCATCTTTATTGCTTAGTTTGTTTTTGAGTGGGAAACTATTTTTAATTTTTCTTATCTGACTTACAATCTCTTAAATGCCCCAAGGACCTGTTTGTGATAACATTTCAATAGAAATTTATTTCAATCCTACTATAGTTTAAAAATAACTTCAAAAAAGAAAATAAATTAACAAACCTTCCTTAAAATAATCTTTTGTTTTTAGATTTCTAAGTTTTCCTTATCACTTTAGCTTTAAATAATCCTTTAATCAGTTTACCGTCTGTGCATTTTTTTAATATCAATTTAAATAAATTTTATTTATTGATCTTCTTTTTATATTTTCATTTGAGAGCAATGTAATGGCATATATATAAATTTGTCCTTATATGATGAATAAATGCCTATCTCACTTCTGGATGAGATAAGGTGTAAAGAATAACCATCATCTCTAAGAAGTTTATATATAATATATTTTTGATACGGACGTAGAATCTTTTGGTCACACTTATTGTTAAACATTTTCTTAAAGATTAAATTTAACCCGTAAATTAAATATTCAGTGATTAGTTAACCTTCTATCCATCCTTATGTTATATTGACTTCAGAAGATTTTTTTCTAATCATTTTTTATTATCAAATATTCCTATAACATTAACCACTCCTAGTTTATAAATTGCCTTTTATAAACTTATGAAGCATAAATTAATGTTCATTTATGAAGGTCGCTTTACTGATTTTTTTATATATACTTTTAATCAAAGATATGAAAATAACGGTTTTAACTATCTTGATTTTTTATTAAACTAAAATGCTTTTACCATAAAAAAAAATCACTTGTCAGATTTTTTTCTCCCAGTGATTTGAAGTAATATTTAAGTTAAGTATTTATAATGATTGCAAAATTAAAGAATAGGTTTATCTATTTATTTCATAATTTTAATAGTTTATTTAAATTTCATAACCATTAAACAAAAACTCATAAGCTAAGTTATTTAAAAAAAAAAAAATCACAAAATTTCGCCAGTTTTTTTTTTTTTTAATGACAAATCTAAAAATGAATACAATTTATTTATTTATCATTATTTTTGCCTTACTTTTTATTTCTTTATAGCAATTGTAATAATAATCATACTTTTTTGCAATAATTTTATTATTTTATAGTTATAATATTTTCTAATATTTTTTAAAAAGAAAGTTTCTTATTTACCTTTTTTTCCCCCTTTATGGATGCTTTTGTTATTAACATTATTTATTTTTTTATTAGAAAACACAAGCAATAAAAATAGTTTATTTTTGTTAATTATTATGTTATAAAAATTCATATGTAAATGCTATACTATTTTACATTATACAATGTATCAGATATTCCATATGAATGTCTAGGTGAATATAGTAACAAATAGCAACTAATTTAAGACATCTTTTTTTAAAACATTGATCTAAAAAACATAGTATAGAATGAATTAAATTAAGAGAGAGAAGCAATCTAGAATGATAAAAATCAAATGAGATCACTTGATCAATGCATGGAGTAGTTATTAGTCTATCATTTAGTAGTGAAGTTAACATATCAGACAGCTATTGATAAAAAATTATGTTTTTTCATTAAAAAGTAAAATGAGTGTAACAATTGTTAATTAAAGCTTTAATATTTATTTATTCTATTTATTATGTTAAGTAAGATACTACCGAATTAATCATAAATATGTAAATAATGAACTAGTTATATATGTGAGGAAGAGATAAGCATAGTTTGATATCGTGATTCACTTTAGACTTGCAAGTTTATGACATATGAGGCTACAAAAATTATGAAGTATTGAAGAGATATCCTTACAAATATACAGATGGCTACATATTAGTATACCAAATATGTAGTGATGAAATCAGGAGATGAATAAATGTATGGTCAATAAATGTACGGTCATCTATGCAGAACTAATCATATAATGAATAATCAGTGGTAGTTATTGAATACATGTTGAATTAATATCACATCTCAAATTGTACTAATAATTATATAATAATCAAGGATATGTCATCTACAATTTTATAAAATAAATTATAAACTTAAGAGCATGCTAAGGCTCTAAACAAGCTTTTTTTTTTTATTATGATAAATGCTATTACAAGAGAAGGCATTTAAATCATCTTATCTTAGATTGTCCCCAATCCCCAGACCGATTTCGACCTGGGGACAATCTAAGATAAGATGATTTGAATGCCTTCTCTTGTAATAGCATTTATCATAATAATAAGAAAAAAAGCTTGTTTAGAGCGTTAGCATGCTCTTAAGTTTACATATTGGTAATTGACATCTGACTTTTTATTATTACTAAAATAAATTTTGTAATGGAACCAAACTCTTTAGTCATGTGGGTTTGAATACTTTCATGTGATCAATTAGATAAACATTTTTTATGATTTTCATTTTAATGAGAAAAATATTCATCATTAAACATTCATATTTTTTTATATATTTTAATAAAATTAAAACTTCAGAAATGAATGTAATTTTAAAAATAATATGCCTACTTTTCAATTAAATAAAAATAAATAAATAAATATTCAAAATAAAAGATTTCAAATACATTATGCAAACTTTGCAAATAAACTAAAAATATAATAAAGAAAAATAGATAAAAATAAGATTTCACTTTGCTTTTCACGCTAAAAATTTTGTATTCTAATAGAAAAAAAAAATTATCTTCTAAATTTCTATTAATATAATGAATTTCAGTAAAGAATACATTTACACGATGAAATTATTTTTGAATTATTAAAATTCAACTTATAATTATAAAAAAGAAAAAAAACACAAAAATAGTAGTATCATTTTGGCATTGTTTATTTAGTATTAAATACTTCCTCTGGGTCATTAGTAAATTTATCAATTAACTAATTTTCTTCTCAATCAAATATATTTAAATAAAACAGAATGCAAACAGCATTTTATTGAGAAATAAGTATTTAATTTAATTTAATAAATGTAAATATAAATAAATATATAAATTATAAGTAAAATTTGTTTCTGATTTCATGAAAGATGAAATTCACAAATGCATTAAATATCTTCTCATAAAGGCATAACAATTGTTGTCCTTGAATTGACTTTTGAGTGAATCAAAACATATTATAATTCAAATTTTTAAATAAATATATCAAATAATCATAACTGAATCACTCTGAGTTTTACTGCAGTGCAATAAAATAATCTGGCATAGAATGAAATTAATGAGATAAATCATAGATGGATTTTGGTGATGAGTAAGCTCTATGTTGAAGCATTAAATTAAATATCAGATAGTGCTTTAAGTAATGATAGTCAACATAACCATAAATCTATATCTTTTCATTAAGTAGACTATATGTCAATATGACAATATGATGATGATCTAAGCAATCTTATATAGAGTAATAATAAAATTTCCCACCATCATTGATAAAGATAGTATTCTACTAATTAATTAAATTAATATTCCATTTGATTCTCTGTTATTAAAATTATCATTTATTTATAAATAGTTATCATAATCTGAATTTATATTGACTAATTTTGTAAAAAAAAAAAAAGGCACTTTTTAGACTCCTTTATCCTTAGTACAAAACTCAAATAAAAAATACAAAAATTAATAATGACTTATGTGCTAGCATATATTAACTTTAGACCTGCCAGAGTAGGAATATTTTATCTGAAAATGAATAGATTGATTCACGGATTATTTAAACAATTAATTTAATATTAAAAAATATTTGTATGATACAAGTGTAAATATATACGAATATATACATTAATGTAAATTGTTAACCTAATTAAAAAAAATATAATATAAAAAATAAAATATCAAAATTAAAATTATATTTATGATTACATAAAAATGCAATTAAAAATTTAATATAATAAAAAAAAGGTAAATTATTTACCTAGTGATTTTGTTTGTGCATTTGACATCAATCTTTTCTATAGTTTTAGCTTGTTATTTTGCTTGAAGAATAAGGAAGTCCATTATCACATACATCATGTATTGATTAATTTTGTGATTTATCTTTCACTATAACAGCATGTTTATATAATAGAAACTGCATGTATTTACATTTTGAACAATGTTTATTTTTATAAAGGCAGGTTATTATTAAGACTAGTAGTGTACATTTAGAGAACATTTGAAGAGACGTATACTACATTTATTTAATTATGATTGTCATTATAACACTATATCACATTGGATGAAAAAAAACAACTTAAAAGAACAACATAATTATGATTTATTTAGACATTGCTATGCAAAGAGGCTATAATATTTACAACACTATTCTTTAATCATTATAAAATCAAACTTTTCCATGATTCTCTAAAATATTCACTTCCCTTACTCCCAGCAGTTAATTTAGGAAACATCTTTTAATGTTTATCATTGTTTTGGCTGTGGATTTCATAGTTTCATAGCAACAATCAAAAAATATACTATTTGCAAAGACAAATGGACATGGGACTACTACAAATGAAAAATTGAGAATATGAGAGTAAAATCTTTTTCCAAATTCTGTCCTTATATTTCATTATGCGTATCTATAATTCCATCTAATCTTTATAAGAGCAACTTAGTTCATTAACATGTTTGTTTGTTTTTTTATAATAAGAGTTTTTTTAATTGTTTTTGATCAAATTAATTGTTTATTATTTAATTACTATTTTGTTAAAACCAATTAATATTTATTATAATTCCTTTACAAAATTTATAGAGTAATTTATTTTAAATTGTTATGAAATTATTTATAGAAATAATAAAGAAATATGGTCTTATGTATTAATCCTAAAATACAGCACATATAAGGTCTGTTGCATCTTTTTACAACCATGATAAATGTGTAACATTGTGATTAGGTCAAATAAATCCTGCTATGTTGTTATCTGATCTCTTGTATCAAAAACATGTTTTTTATCTGATCTCCGATCTTTTTTTTTGCCCAGTTTTTGTCAAGATTTCATTCTGATAACAGCATGATTTTATTAGCAATTTTACTGTTTTTGCATTTTTTCTTCATAGTTACTGTTTGTTTCAATTTCATTATTGCTTGATTAAGTTGATTGTAAGTGAATAAATAACTGTACCTTCGTATTGCTTTCCATTGCATAATTTTCATAATTAAATGCTTTTTTTGTTGTTTTGTTTGTTAAACAGTCCAAAAATGATGACAATTTGGAACCTGCCATCAACTGAAATTGAAACCATGTCATATTTCCAAGAAAAAGGAATCCTGCCATCTCAAAAAAATGTGTCCAAATGCCAATCCTATGACCCTTTACTTTCATACATCAGGAAAGCAATGGCATTGCAATATTCAAGGATGAAACAGTAGAATTGGCATCTGGATGGAAACATGGTTGGAGGGTTCAAGAGACCCATTTTTAATGGCCATATAATTTGTACATAGTTGGGCTCAGAAATTAACACCCGTAGAATGGGGAAAAATATAAATTGTCTTATCAGATAAGATGGTGATAGACTGGAATAATTATATGTGGGAAGTTTATATGACTGCCATGATACAACATTAAAGATAAAAAAATGGAGGACCTGAAAAAATCATAGAGACAGATGAGAGTTTATTTTCCAATAAGAAAAAACAATCTAGATGCATTCTTCCTGAACAGTGGATGTTTGGTGGCTTGTGTAGACAGATGGATGAGTGTTTTTATTATAAGAATTAGTGATAGGACAGTGGCAAATCTCATGGAAGCCATCAAGTAAAATGTAAATGAGGGTTTGACCATATATTACAATTGTTGGAAGACATACAGAATTGAAGATTTGAGAGCTGTTGATTATGATCATTTTTGTATGAACCACAAGTATAATTTTATCAATCCAGAAACAGGCACCCATATCCAAAACATCAAAAGACTTTGGGGTTCTGTGAAATGGTATGTTAAGCAGTAATGAGGGACATCTCAGCAACACCTCAATTCATATTTGACCAAATTTATGTGGTGTAGGGGTCATAAAGACAAAGATACATTCATTTGCACATTGAATGATATAAAAAATAATTGGCCGCCAGTATAAATTAGTAATAAAAGTTGTGTATTTTTTTTTATTTTGTGGCAAAATGTCTTTTTTTTTGTTTTAATTTTTTAAAAATGTTTAAATCCCATTCATGCAATCAATTCTCCACAATCACATTTTCATTTTGGAGGGAAAAGATGTAAATTTTTTACTTAAAATCTCCATTGTACATGGAAAATTTGATTGATCTATTAATACAGTTCAACAGACCACTAATATTTATTTATTTCATGGTAATTAACATATGTGTATAGTTTATGTTTTCATAAATAATATTTTAGAAAATGTAGATAATTTAGTCATAGTTTTTAATTTAAATTTCGTATATATTTATTGCATGGCTGTTTTTAAAACTGTATTGCAGGGAATCTCTGTAATTTAGCGATTTTCTTTGGTCAAATTTTATGTCTAGTAGTTTTTCTTCTAAATTTCGTATATATTTAGTGAAAATGTCTTGTATATATTTCATGCCTTTTTTTGTAATCATATTTTTGTAATTAGGATAATTTTTTTATTGGTCAATTTTTTTTTATGTTTAGTAGTTATCACATATATATTTCTCCTGTGATAAATCTTATATTACATGCTGCCCCTCTTGATTTTATGATGACTCGTATTAATCTCTAAAAAATGAACTTATTTAATGTGTATATTTCTCCTGTGATAAATCGTAAATGACATGCTGTCCCTTGACATCTTGTGGTGCATCTTGGTATTTCTCACTGATAAGTTGTATGTGACATATTGATTTTATGGCATCTCATATTAACTGCTTAAAAATGAACTGTTTAATCAAATTTTGCATGTTTAGTAATATTAGTAAATGTATTGGTCCTGTGATACAAAGCACGTATTAGACATGCTGCTCTTTTCACGTATTGAACCTGCTGATAACTTTGTAAATCTTGGGAAAATGTAATGTACAAAAGATCTGTGTACACGTTCGAATTTTTTTTTGCGAAAATATCATGTACAAGATTGGCATACATATTATTTTGGTCAGATCATAAGATTACAAAGAAATTATCAACCGATTGATACGAATGTAAAAAGGTGCAGATGTTTAATACATGCTCCATGTCACAGGAATAATACTTAATTATCAGAAATAGTTTACTTCTTTAACTTTCTCCTCTTTTTAACCAAACTTCTCCCATTTTTTCAAATTCTAATTTTCACGGGCAACTATAAATGTTATTTTATCATTTTTATTTAAGTTCAACTGCTATTAATATGAAAATACAAAATATATAAAACAGTAGTTTTTTTATAAATGCCTAAAATATAATAATTTTATTAATTTATCTACAAGCATATATAATATAGGGTATATGAGCACAGACTTTCACACCACCCACCTCTCTCCACTCTATCTAATAACACTGATACACCTAAACACATATATGCTGAAAAGATAAATAATCACCAATATATGTATTTCATGCTAAACCAGCAATCATCAGTTGGTCCAGACTATCATCTTTACACACATATATAGTATAAGTGCTCAGATATATATTAAGATAGACTATTCTCATAGTTTAATGGACAGGCTTCAATCCACTCCACACTCCAACTCTTCAACCGTCCATCCAATTGAAAATCTGATGATGGAATGCTCAAAGGCCACCCTGAGGCCGAGATTATTGTCACACCCATAAAGAAAATTAATACTAATATATATATATATATTGTAACGTTTATTTATATACGTTACAAATATATTGGCATTGGGTAAAAAAAAAAACTAAAAGATAAAAGTGGATTTAAAATTTTGTTGAGTAATTTTTTTTTTTTTAAAAAAAAAAACATACAATGAAGGTTGAATTATTCTTCTTATTTTTTTTTATGTGATTAGTAATAACAGTAATTGGAGAGAACAAAAGAATTCCAAAAGCAAGTAAAAAAAGATAAGCTGAAAGTAGAAATACTCAAATTAATTAAAGATGGCCGAAAACTTGAAGAAAATAAAGACTTTATTACATAAAATTTATAAAGACTGGATAAGATTAAAAAGGCATGGTACTAGCATGCGCAGAGAAGTCCTGAAAACTGGATATAAAAAGGAGGGATCCAGCTGAAGGAACATCTTGTTCATTTTGTTTCTCTAGTTGGTCTTGGATAACATTAATATATCCAAGATCACTCTTCGCTGAAGGAATTCAGCATGTCGCAGTGAACCGGAGCTTTTGAAGACATCGGACCTAATGATGTACACCAGGAAAAGCCTTCGTGACCGACTGGGGAAATGGACCACAAGATCAAGCAATAACCAAAAGGCCGAGCTCATTATAACCAAAAAACTATGCATAGTTATCTACTACTGAATTCATGAAACTTACCGGTAAGAATAATTATCCTGATTGTGACAAAGTTAACTATTTAAAGCTACTCGTAAAAATATACGTATAAAAGAATCCCGATAGTGACTTTAATTTTTCTATATGAGAGACTCTTATTTAACCAAGAACTTTTTGTTTATTTTAACTGATATTTATATTTTCTGGATATTTCCCACCTGAATTAAATGTGTTCTCTCCAAGGTATTAATTAGCTACTTAACATGAAGTATTTTAGTTTGTCAAAATTAAAAATATTTCTAATATCAATTCTCATTTGTGCGTTATTAATAATAGTTATTATTTTTTATTATTAAATTTATTTTTAGGGTAATAAGATTTAAACGTAAGTTACCTTTGCCAATATGTTTCAATACGCCCAGGACTAATAATCGTAAAAATCATTAATTCTCATTATGGTAGAATTACCGCCCCTTAAAAAAAATATAATAAAAATCTTTTTTATTTTTTTTTTGTTTTACAACTTGCGAGAGGTGCTAGCGACATATTTCAGTGGATTCTTAGGAATTCTGGCGCCCATAGTAAATAAAATTAAAAGTTGATTTTGTCAATAGCACAATTCGCAACAATTAATAGGCTGAAGTTGATCAGGAAAAATAGCTGTGTTTTTAGAATAGAAATACAACTTTCTTCTTTTTTGACATAGCTTGATCAACTTACGCGCAGTTTATATTAGCGTGTAAAGGCCTAGCAAAACAAAAAATGTTATAATGGTGACCCAACTTGGGCTTCAATTTAACAACTACAACCTGAGATGAGTTGTAATGATAAAGAACATTACAATGATGACTCAAAGAAACTCACAGCCGGAAAATAAATTATGATTTTTTTTGAAAAAAGAAAAAAATTATAAAAAAAAAACTAACTAATTAAACCCTGATTATTAAAATATGAAAGAAGATATTTTTTTAATATGACTTCCAGAAAGAAAAAATATATATGTATATTTTTTTTTATATATGTCTAAAAACACGATCGTGGCTGATGTAGACGTAAGTCACAAGTATTTGACCGGGTAGGCGGTTACTGAAGAGAGGAATAACATAGCCCCGAGTCCTTATCTGCAGTATATGAACATAAGACCATCTTTAAATGCTCATCAGACTATTTCTAGCAGAGTTCCCAATAAAGGAGAAGGCGGATCAAGTTGGACCAAATTGCCACCCGCCTGTAAGACTCAGAATGATGAGCAACGCTCGTTTGTGCTTATAACTTGGGCTTCTTATCATTAATATTACGCTAAAGCGGATAGGACACAGATGAATGTTGAAATATTTTCCATTCCTGCCATGTTAGACCTAAAAGTGGGCGTTAAAGCCGTCGCTTGTGAATGAGTCTACACAATATATCAGCACACTACTACACACACAAAAAAAATACGAATATGAATTTAAAAACTTAAGAATAAAATTAGTGTAAACCCCTATTTTATTCTCATCTCCTGGCACTGGTGGTATTGTAACGTTTATTTATATACGTTACAAATATATTGGCATTGGGTAAAAAAAAAAAAAAAAAACTAAAAGATAAAAGTGGATTTAAAATTTTGTTGAGTAATTTTTTTTTAAAAAAAAAAAACGTACAATGAGGGTTAAATTATTCTTCTTATTTTTTTTATGTGATTAGTAATAACAGTAATTGGAGAGAACAAAAGAATTCCAAAAGCAAGTAAAAAAAGATAAGCTGAAAGTAGAAATACTCAAATTAATTAAAGATGGCCGAAAACTTGAAGAAAATAAAGACTTTATTACATAAAATTTATAAAGACTGGATAAGATTAAAAAGGCATGGTACTAGCATGCGCAGAGAAGTCCTGAAAACTGGATATAAAAAGGAGGGATCCGGTTGAAGGAACGTCTTGTTCGTTTTGTTTCTCTAGTTGGTCTTGGATAACATTAATATATCCAAGATCGCTCTTCGCTGAAGGAATTTGGCATGTCGCAGTGAACCGGAGCTTCTGAAGACATCGGACCTAATGATGTACACCAGGAAAAGCCTTCGTGACCGACTGGGGAAATGGACCACAAGATCAAGCAATAACCAAAAGGCCGAGCTCATTATAACCAAAAACTATGCATAGTTATCTACTACTGAATTCATGAAACTTACCGGTAAGAATAATTATCCTGATTGTGACAAAGTTAACTATTTAAAACTACTCGTAAAAATATACGTATAAAAGAATCCCAATAGTGACTTTAATTTTTCTATATGAGAGACTCTTATTTAACCAAGAACTTTTTGTTTATTTTAACTGATATTTATATTTTCTGGATATTTCCCACCTGAATTAAATGTGTTCTCTCCAAGGTATTAATTAGCTACTTAACATGAAGTATTTTAGTTTGTCAAAATTAAAAATATTTCTAATATCAATTCTCATTTGTGCGTTATTAATAATAGTTATTATTTTTTATTATTTAATTTATTTTTAGGTTAATAAGATTTAAACGTAAGTTACCTTTGCCAATATGTTTCAATACACCCAGGACTAATAATCGTAAAAATCATTAATTCTCATTACAGTAGAATTACCGCCCTTTAAAAAAAAATAATAATAAAAATCTTTTTATTTTTTTTTGTTTTACAACTTGCGAGAGGTGCTGGCGACATATTTCAGCAGATTCTTAGGAATTCTGGCGCCCATAGTAAATAAAATTAAAAGTTGATTTTGTCAATAGCACAATTCACAACAATTAATAGGCTGAAGTTGATCAGGAAAAATAGCTGTGTTTTTAGAATAGAAATACAACTTTCTTCTTTTTTGACATAGCTTGATCAACTCACGCGCAATTTATATTAGCGTGTAAAGGCCTAGCAAAACGAAAAATGTTATAATATATAAATGAAGATCTATAATTTAAAACTTATATATATATAATTATTGTTTCTCTATTAACAAAAATTTTACTTAAAATAAGAGTAAGTTGTTTATTTTTTTTTTTTTAAGTGTCATAGCATCTGCCGGGGCGCGAACCCGCAACCCGGGAAACTGCCTGCAAGTGCAAGGTGACCTCTTTTTTATTGCCTAATAAAGTCACAAATTCCTCATATATATATATATAAATAATATTCATTAAGGCTGTAGCCTCAATCACATGTGTATAAAATGCGATAGTAGGGACCTCTACATGTCTTAAAACCACAAGCTTACTATTGGAAGAAAAGAGTAATATTTTCACGAATAAAAAATGTCATATTATATATATATATTAACTATTTAAGAAAATATATGAGACTAATTTCATATCAATATATTTATAAATAAGATTCGAGTACATAATTCTATATCAAATATAGCATTTATACACAGAATAAATATTTAATTTTAAATATTGACAAGATATTCCAGAAATATAAATAAGGAAAAGATAAAGAAAAAATTAAATGTATAAATTTAAAAAAAAAGGAAAAAGAAATATTTAAGAAACTGAATTGCCACAAAGATAAAATAAAACTTGTGGAATTAGTAATATTAAAAAAGTAGAATCGTTATGTAATTAGAAATTTTCTTTACAGACTGATTAAAAAGTATTATAGAGTAAGTTTAAAATGTGATTAGAGAAAAGATTAAACAACTTAAAATAGAAGATCTGGAAAGTGATATTAATTAAATTCTCAACAAAAATAAATAAATAATGGGAAGAATCAGATAAGGGAAAAAAAAAATTGCGGTCTCTATAAACTGTATTTTGGCAGTGACTTGCTTTTTTTTTAGTTTGTATTTGTGAGCTATTGGTATCATCTGTACCAAATCATCATGTTCCAGTGCAGGTATAAACCCAGAGACTCATATCTGAAGGTACAGAAACCCATATATTTTTTAAACAGATTCTTCTGATCTTATTTTTTATTATGGAAGCCTAAAGAGCTACCAGGCTTTAATTTTGGGGAACTTGTAACATATTTCGCTAAGTTGTTAAAAGAGAAAGGTGCATTTAGTAATGAACTATTAGTAAAGTTAGATAAAACAATTTAGATATTTAATATATAATTAATAAAAACTTGCATAAAAATACTATAAACAATATAATTTAGATGAAAAACCACTTTTTATAACAATAAAGTAATTAGTCCAAATGAAATAGCTAATTGTTAATAAAAAAAATGTGTTGAAAAGGTAAATATGTATTCCCTTTCAATTTTTGGTAATAAAATATAATTCATAGAGAGGACAACATAAAAGGGAAGAGATTATAAAGATAAAAGATAATATAAAGTTTAGCAAGATTCAGGAGTTCATTAAATTGTTGCTAAAAGCTAGAGCTAAAATAGTCTTAAAAATGTATTAATCTTTGTAACATAATTTATTATTTCAAATCAGTATGATATTCTTTTTTTCATTTTATACAATGGTCTAAACTAAATCTTCTCTAAAACATTCTGTTCAAACATAGAAGCCAGAACATGTATAACAACTCAAAAAAACTCCCTGGATCAAAGCAATATCACTATCAATTATTTTGTTAAATGCACTGGTATAATTTTGGAAAAACATTAAATTACTTATTGTATTTGCCAATATTCTGACCTAATATATAATTTAAATATAAGATCATTTGATAAGATCTTCTATAAGAATATCAAAAAAGGCTGTCTATCATCACTAACTTCTTGATAATATCCACATTGTTCATAGTCTACCAGGTTTCAAAACATTTATCAGTCCAACCTTGACTAAAATTATTATTTAATTTACTTCAAGGTCATGTACTAATTAAATAATACCTCATTAAAAGTTGAAATTCAGTTTTGATTCTTATGAAATCTCTGTAATATTTACAGGAAGGACTCTCAGCATATTATAAAATCATGTCCTCACATTGCAAGACTAAGAAAAAATGTTTGTTTCCAAAGTAGAATTATTTATTCTAAACAAATATTTTCTTATATTTTAAAGTCTATAAAAGTTAGTAATAATGCATATGCTTAGTTAGATCCACGTGATTAATTCACTGTTTTTTTTTACTCTTTGATGATAAAAAAAAAGACAGTGAATTAAACAAAAAGCAGTGGATAATAGTTTATCACATACTATCAAGTATTTCCTAACTAGCATTATAAGAAAAACATAGTTAACAGAAATCTTTAGCAGATGTAAAATCACACTCTGAAACAAGGCCATAATATCCATACATTCTAACTAAAAGATTTCTACAAAAAAAAAAGTTTCACATCAAAAATAGATAAATAAAAAAAGCCAGTATACATTTGAACATCTATAAATAAAAATAACAATATGAAAACATAAATAAAAAAAGAATTATATTTTTTTCTAATTAAAAAAAGGTTTTATGCAAAAATATTTTGAAATTTTTAGAATACTTCATTAACTAACTTCTTAAACGACTCAAGGATCCGATATTTGAAATATAATATCTTATCATTTAATATATAAATATACATTAAACATTATTTTAACAGATGAATAATAGAAATTTATAAGACAGTGTGACAAAAAGTGCAAATGGAATAAAAAAATATTAAAATAATGTAAAAAAAGAAAAGTAAAAAATAATGCTTCTTTTCTATATGGATGAAAAGTTTTGATAGGCTGGATCGCTATTTCGGTTGAATGTTCTAAAGAAGAAAGTCAGGAAGAAAAGATAAAATACCTTCTTTTAAAAGTATTACTTATTAAAAGAAAACTAAATCAGTGGCTTTCATTGATTTTAGCTTAATATTTAATTATATAAAATGCTAAGTAAGATTAAACTTTGAGAGCAATATAGTTTATTATATAAGATTTGGTGATATTATGACAGTATTTGAAAAATAAAATTAGAATTAAAAGAAATGTAACAAAGTTTAAATTAATTAAAATCTGTGAAAAAAATAAGAATTTATATGTGTAAATTGGACAGAAAGTTGTAAAATAATTTATTAGGGTTTGGAAAATAGTTATCTTGATTCGAAAATAATAAAAAAATAAATTAGAAGAAGAATGCAATATTAAAACAATATTAGTAATCACAATATATATATACAAACCATTATACTATTACTAACTACCCACTCCCCCCTCCTTTCTATATCTCATTTCTATCAAACCTTTCCTTTTCTTGTGATTGAGGTGTTTAACCTGGGAGAGGGGGGGGTTTTTTTGTGTTTTTATTGTTGTTTGGTTTTTTTTTTTTCTTTTTTTTTTGTGTTGTGGTAACTTTTTTTTATATATATATGTGTGTGTGTGTGGGTGGGTGTGTGCTCTAGGGATGTGTATTTGAAGAATAATGAATAAATTGAGATATATATAGTGTTATCAAAAAGACCTAAATATTTTATTCTTTAAGCCATGAACAAATAACATTCTATTGACAAAGAATCAAGAATAAAATGGATCCAATTTTTTTTTTTAATTTTTGATAGTTATAAGATTATCCCTTTATTAAAAGAAACATTGATGAAAATACTGAGTGAATATAATATATCAATTTATTGAAAACATGGCATGTATAATTGTTAAATTATGTCAGTTATACAAAAACGGGGACTGAATCTAACTTATAGTGTTTTAATAACCAGACATTGAAAACATTAAATTGACATACATCAATACATATGGAATTACTGAAGCAAACTATTCTTTCAATGCTAATTTAATGTTTGCAACTATTAATTTCTGTTGAATTATCAAAACAAAGTCAATAGAAGTGGTATTTCCATTGTTATATCATTGAAAACTAATTTAATAATTATTAATGTCCTGCTTTCATATGGCTGACATGTCAATGTTGATGGGAAGAAGCTTATAAATGTCAAAAGTTAAAGAAGAGATGAATCCATTCAATTTTTGAACCTTTGTCAACAATCTCATTTTTTCACAGCCTGGTTGGGAGAAATAATTTGCTCCATTAGTTACACACACACACACACATATATATATATTAATTTAAAAATATTAAAAACAGTAAATGAAACAGATTTTTTATAAGAAATTGAACAGGGGAAAGACTGGATTGACGTATATTTATTTAATAGTAAAAAAAATCTAAAGGTTATTTTTCTAAATACTATTTGAAATCATATAATCAATCAATACAAGAAAGTTAACAAATGATCATGAAGTAAAAACATGGTTATAACGTTTTTAATAACATGCAGATAATTATTTCCTCAGAGAAAGTGACCAAAATTTATGTTTACGAACTGATTTTATACAAATGATTGATAAAAATGACATCATCAAATGTCTTATTTGTAACAATACACAAAATATTCAAGCACTGAAAGTGACAAAACTGGAGCTGGGAACGATAGAATTTGAAATAGAGAATGCATTACTTTATTTACATATATATTTAAATACAGGTATACTTTATATATATATATGTGTGTGTGTGTTTGTGCGTGTGTGCGTGCGTATGTATGTATTGGTTGACACGATTGAACATCATTTTTTTATGGAATTTATTTTATAGTATGCCTGCGGATAAGTGAGATATTTGAAGCATGATATACGTTTATTATAGATTAGAACTAAATAATTAGCTTTCATAATTGAAAAGTTTTGTCATTTTATAGTAAAAAAAGTGAATCTCAATATCAGGTAATTTTTTGCCTATTCATCTAACTATGTCATTTCATACACTCTTGACTCACTTGCTCATCCATTTATTTATTCATCTATACGTTTATTGATCGATCTATCTATCTATCTATCTATCTATCTATCTATCTATCTATCTATCTATCTATCTATCTATCTATCTATCTATCTATCTATCTATCTATCTATCTATCTATCTATCTATCTATCTATCTATCTATCTATCTATCTATCTATCTATCTATCTATCTATCTATCTATCTATCTATCTATCTATCTATCTATCTATCTATCTATCTATCTATCTATCTATCTATCTATCTATCTATCTATCTATCTATCTATCTATCTATCTATTCTTTTATCTGTCTGTCTGTCTGTTCTTTAACTAAATAAATAAATAGATAAAAAGATTACATAGATATATATCCTATTTACTGCTGATCATGCTTAATCCATCTATAAATTTACCCACTTAACATTTTTCTTGTATGTAAATATTAAACTATGTCCATTTAATATTCACAATTATATATTAAGTAGAATGGACCTTTGCCATTATTATTTAAATATATATTAATCCAGGGGTGGGCAATTGTTTTGGCTCAGGGGCCGCATAAGTAGGTGGAGGGCCGCATCGGGGGCCACTTTTTTCATGGCACAATAAACACACTGCTTTATTCCCTGTATTACCAAAGAAATATTTGTTTGTCCATTCTTCATTAAACACATGACATTCATTACCAATTTTACATTTTTTTGGAGCATTCATGGTTTCACAAAAGTTAGAAATATATATATTTGCTAATGCAAAGACAAAATTGAAATTAATCAGATCAACTGGAAAAGCACTGCACATCATATCTACACTGCACATGTATATTGATGTGGCCATTCTAGTGAAAAATATGAGATGAATATTCGGTCATGCAACAGGAAGGAAATCTCAGTCCACGGTGGATTTTTCTGATTGTCTTGGAGGGCCCATAAAAACTCTTAGCGGGCTGCATGTGGCCCTCAGGCTGCTATTTGCCCACCCCTGTATTAATCAGTAATATTATATCTGTAATAAATAGTGCAGTAGGAATAGTGTTCTTTAACTCCTAGAAAATAATTAATCCTCATTATTTACAGCAATTAAAAATAATAATAATTATATATGGTGAGCCTTGATAGATTACCATCTATATGTATAAATGATTGCGAATGTTTTCATGTTATAAAATCAAACAATTTCTAATCACAATATAAAATCAGAATATATAAAGTCAAATAATAATAACTTTTCTAGTGTGAAATTTAGATGTTTGTAATGCATAAATTGTTGAAGTTAAAATAGATTTTAAATAAGGAGTGCGCTCTCGTAATTGAAATTGGATTGGTAATATACAAACACACACACACATGAAAATAAAGTATTTTTTGAAATTATAAATAAATAGCATTATATGTCAATAAATGTAGAAATTGATAGACCATATATTTCTTAAGCCTAAAATAATGACTAAGTGATTAATATTGACGTTCTTGGAAATTAAACACATTTGTAAATTAGATTTGTGTATAAGCTAATTTTAAATAAAGTATGAATCTTTGAAAATTAGAATTAGACAAGAATAAAGATAAAATCTCATTTTTGATCTCTAGTATTAATAATAAGTCAGTTTTCATTGATGCAAATATTAAACTGTATAGCCCTCAACAATCATTATTAAATGATTGCTTAATTACTATCTAAGACCTTAAGATATATTTCTTACATTTATTGATGAGAAGTGTAGTTTATTTATAGCTTTTGAAAACATAGTTTTAGGCATATTAAATAATTAGCTCTATAAAAATTAACTTGGTATTAAGGTCGTGGTTTGCAGACCGTACTGCCGCCGTCAGAGGGCACGGCGACATCATCAACATCCGGCCTGAAAATGGCAAGTGATAAATTTTTTTACAAAACGCCTCAAAATTGACAAATAAAAATGCCTAAGGCAATATATGTACAGCAAATAAAGCGAAAACTACAAATTAAAAAAAAATGAAAGAAAATGCTAAAAAATTCAAATAATAAAACCAAAAAATCATGAAAATTCCATTACGAGCTATACCCCCCCCCCAAAATCAAAATGTCTTCCCTTAAATCGACAAATAAAAATGCCTCAGACAATATATGTACAGCAAATAAATCGAAAACAACAAATTAAAAAAAAATGCAAGAAAATGCTAAAAAATTAAAATAATAAAACCAAAAAACCATGAAAATTCTATCAAGAGATATACCTCCCTCTACAATCTGACAATTCACAAAACATGGCAGCCAAAAAAAGCGGGAAAATACGAAAAAAATCAAATCATTTACCTTCAACATAAATATGCATCTAAGTTCATATTAAAAAGCAATTCCCCCAACTGGTCAACGTAGTAACTAATAAAAAAATAAGCAGAAAATGCTATAAAATGCAAACTATAAAAAAATAGGATCAACAGTCCCCCCCCTACAATCTGGACATTCAGAAGGAAGCATGGCGGCCAAAAATAGTGGGGATCAAATTATTTACCTTAAACATAAATATGCATCTAAATTGATATTGAAAAGCAATTAATTGTTCTCTGGCTTTCAAATTACTGCATATGTAAATGGAGCAGTAATATTTAAATAATCAAAAAGCAATCATTACCGACCCCTCACCACTAATCAAAACGTAATAAATGGTATCAATATTTTAAGATTATTTAAGTAACAGACCTAATAAGAATTCATATTATAGATTAACACGTAGTAAGTAATTAAATAGAATTATAGTAAGTTTAAAAGAGAAGATGGAAAAATTACCTTGTTGCATTTTTTTTTGTTCAAGAAATTGTTTTTTACTGTTATATAGATTAAATCACAAATTGTAGTTTCAAAATGACTACCCCCTTCCCCCATTTAGTGACTTTTCTAAAACTAAGAACTCATAACACAGATTAATACGTAGTAAGTGATTAAATATGGCAACAATGGACTAACTTTTATAAAATGTACTAAATCTTATGAATATTTAAAAAATCAAACACTATTTGCACATGTGCTGTGCATTATTTAAGTAATAGATATAACTCCTCAACACAGATTAATACAGTACATAGTAAGAAAGTTTAAAAAAGAAAGTGGGAAAAATTACCTTGTTCCAAATTCGGTTCAGAGCCATTTGCACAATGATGACTCGATCATGATGTTCTGCAAAATGTAGCTTTGCTGGTAAATTTCTTAACACTTTTAGCAATGATGATTCCAGCAGATTAACAAAATTATTTAACAGAAGGTATCTACAAACACTAGCAATTATTTAAATCAAGTTATGCACACATATATAATATCCCAATTCATTTTAAAAATAATAAACAATTGTCCACTATATTCATATTATTTTCAATTATGTTTTTATTTAAACAAAGTTGCAAGTTCATCTATATTTTTTAATGAGAGATGTGTAATTACAAACATGAAATCCCCCCCCCCCCCTTACTTTTTTTTTTTTTAACTTTATTAGTAACAAAATATTTACAAGAATTAGTATATTTACATTAAGAGTTTTTTACATTTTTTTTTTTTAATTTTTAATTTCTTAGGATGTTTTTAGAATATAATGATTTAAAACAAGATTATTACTATGATGGCATTAATGAGCAACTAAGGAATACATTGCTTTGCCATATTTTTCTTGTGACATTACTAGGTATATATTTCTGAGCATAAAGATAAATGTTATACCATTCTTTGTTATTTTTTTTAAGTACATTGTATTTTTTGTTATCAAATATTACAGCAAAAAAATATACCGTAAATACTTTTAAAAGAAAAGTCTTTCAACATCAAATTATTTATCTTTAAAGCAATTAATTGTTATCTGGCTTTCAAATTATGACATATGTAAATTGGTATTCTTTGAATGTTTCCGGTTTCTCTTTCATCGCCTCCCACCATTCCATTGCTTCCCCTTGGATGTGGCTGCATGCAATTGCTATCTTCGATTCTTCGCTAAACTGCCCGCATGAGAACAACCTCTTCAGACTTTCCACATGTCGACATGGACTTTCGTCTCCCTTCCCTTTGAACTGTTCGAGTTTAATCCACTTTCCCTCCATTCTGTTTGCTGCCCAATTTTTAATTAATTATAGTAATCTGCAGCTTGTTACCTACTACTCCATGGGTCCCACTGACTGTCTTATCCTATCCTGATGCTCCTTGCCCTTCAAAATTCCCACAGCTCTTGTCATTCCTCCAATTTGGTTTCTATCGCTCATATTATCCCAGGTCCCTCTGTTCCCTCCATTTCTATTCAGCAGCTATTGATTATATGTGCGGCTATATCTATTATACGGTTATATGCATCTTTATATATATATATATATATATATATATATATATATATATATATATATATATATACGCTATGTTGACTTCTTTCTTTAGCCCCCTTTTCTTTTTAAGTAAAACATAAAACTCCTAACAAGATCCCAGTTACAGTACTTCCTTTGTGCAAGAATATAAATACGTCTTTTAACGATGTATTTTTTTTATTATTTGCGTTTAAATTATTTGCATTTAATTTTAACATAGAAATTAATTTATGAATTTGCTTCCTTTTAATATACAATATTTCTTCCACGGAATCCCACTACTCCACAGCCTTCTACAACTATCAAGTATATTCGGACGCTTGATTATTTTAGTGCTAATAAGAGAACTAAATCGCTTTCCCACTCCCTTAAGCAACATTTAATGATTTTATTTTATGGTGATTCCGAAAATTTCCCCCCGCTTTAATAGATAATTTATTCTGTTATTTCGAGTGCCCTCTCTCTTTTTTTCTTTTTTTTTTTTATATATATAACTTTGAGCCTTATTTAGGCCGCTACACGTAGTTTCTTTATTTAAATTTGCTTTCATTGTTAGAAACGTCAGCTGTATCCATGTCGGTCCAACCACTTGAAACAATAGTTTCGGGCCACGTTGATGCACCAAATGTAACCGCCCCATTCGCTGGCTTTCATACCGAAAGCCCAGTATGGTCACGTCCTTTATATCTGGATGCTTTTGCCGTATTCCTACGGTGACATTCTCATGTTTTGGTTGATGGTTCACTTCTATGAACCTGCTGTGTTCTTGCATCTGGGGAATTACCTAATGTTCGGTGAAGATAATTTCAAACACATATACACGTACGCTTTTATTTATTTTATACGTAAATTCAGATTGAATCCAAGTAGTAGGCGCCAGGAGAACTTTTATAAGAGTCCACCACATATGTGCATAAGCTCACTCAACTATATCACAAAACATGCCCGTGCATCCCTCCAGTTGGAAGCAAAAAACGAACACAGCCAATATCACCTTTCAAATTACATCGTATATGTGATCTTTCAATCACGATCAATCAGATTTACCATATGAGGGCCCACCCTATATCCCACAGAATAAATTAATCAAAACTTAATATTAATCTAAGAAAGCATAATAAACATAAACATAAATATAATCAAATCCCAACACCAAAAATATCAACTGCATTCATTCATATACAAACAAATTTGATCGCTCCAGCACTCATTCCCTATTATATAAACTTATGTTGAAATTCCAAGCAATTAATAACAAAAAATACTAGTTAAATAAATGTTTTATTTTAATCTGTTTAATAACAATTCATGCAGGTATATGACCGGCAAGCCGAGATAATTTAAATATAGATTTCAAGGTGACTTCGCACATATTTTAAAGAATGTTAATCTGTAGACAAACTTATTTGGTTAGGTTCTCTAATCGTTCATTAATAACTTTATCATTTTAGCTTAATGTTTTAATAGTTCTTGTTTTTAAAGTTATTTTACTTTGGTGCATAAGTGAATACGATAATTTAAAGATAGATACCTGTAGAACGTAGAAAGACTGTAAGAGGGATCCTGAGCAATGATTTCTTCTTTAACAAAGCATTCTGGCAATTTGCGAGGTCTCAAAAGCATGTGTGGTCCTTAGGTGAAGTTTCTCTGGTGTTACGAGCATCCTAGGGGCAATCAGCTGAGCTGGATGTGGAGGTCCGGCGGTCAAGCCGCAAATTTTAGGTTCAGTTATATTTCTACACGAAAGTTAGATTTATTTCCTCTAATTCTAATTTTAATAATAATCCTTAAAAGCGCTGTCCGGCCTTTTTGATCTCTTCCTTCCCGCCCTTACACCTTGAATTTTTTTCACCCAATCACTCCCATGCACCTGTGAGTCCCTTCATCTTATAGGTCCATCGAGTATTAACTCAATTCAGTGATTTCTGGGATCGTTTGCACCACTTTGGAATTTAACTCAATTTGACCATTTTTTCAGGTATTGTTTCACTGGAGACAGAAGTCTGAGTTGTACAATAGCAGTGTACACTTTTTCTCACCTCTGTTTCTAAATTCGGCTTATTTTATCTAGGCGTACCAAAACATATCCTGCCCATTGTTTCAATTTCTCTAATTTTACATTTACTAATTACCCCCATTTAAAATAATTTTATATTGCTTGGAATTTCAGAACATATTGCAAATTAATTAATTCATTTTCCTCTTTTGTTCAACATGACTCAAATGATTTAATAAAAATGTCAAACTTGCGTTCAATCATTCATCTTTCTTTTTAAAACAAAAAAACAAAAAAAAACTTACAACTAATGATTACAGATTTATTCTTAAAAAAAAAAAAATAATAAAAAAAACTCTTTTATTTTTTTATTTCAATAAATTTGACAGGTACTCTTATATAGCTGCGATCATGCTTTAGAAACGGCTGTTTCTCGTTTATTATTAAAGCAAGACTGCTTTTTTAAAAGTTTTGTTCCTGTCATTCATTTCATCAATTGAATATATGTTTAATATAACCTCATATGCCTGGGTTCAAATCCCATGTAACGCTATTCCATTACAGTATATATTGAAATGGTGATTAATATGCTAAAATTTTGACCGAATTTTGACTAAATTTACTAATAATTGACTATAGCAAATATTTTTTTTGGGAATGTAACATTTAATGTTATACAGAGTATTTATAAAAAGAATAAAATTGGCCAGAATGATGCAATGTTGTATTAAGAGTGAATTGTGATGATGTAATAAAGAACAATGTAGAGAAATGCATGTCAGAAATTGAAAATCATTTTAGTTAAATATGTCCCATAACCATAATTAGTATGAATATGTTAGAGTGAGGAGTTTCACAAATAAATCATGTGAACAGATATTTTAGATTTTTTTCTGAATACATGTTCTTTTTATAATTTTAATATCCCACTAACCATGTGTTGGTAATAAAGATTTTTCAACAAATTTTGCAAAAATCATGTGAAAGTCAAACTATTTATCAGCAAGCAATTGAGACATTTTGTCCAATAAAATCCAGACTTAAAAAAAATGCATGTGTTGTGTAAAACAGATGATAATGATAAATGAGAAGGTGGAATTTAATTAATGACAATATGTCTTATAAAAATTAATCAAAGAATGTAGATTTCTTTAACCAATAAAATCTAGCAATGGTTCAAAAATAATAATGAAAGATAAACTGGATTTGAAATTAAGGACAATTTTACTGATACATTTTGTGAAATGTTTCTAAATTGGTGTTGGTGGCAGAGAGATATTTAAGGATTTCACTGGCCTGTCTAAATACCATTTGATAAAAAGAGTAGAGAGAGCATTGCGATTTTTAAATAACCAGACTTCAGCATCTACATTAAATTTATATATATATATATATATATATTATATATATATATATATATATATATATATATATATATATATATATATATATATATATATATATATATATAACAAACTAACCAAAGGAAATACATATAAAAACAAAAAAATAAAGACTTATAAATCCAATAAATAATATAATATTTCAACCAGAGGACTGGTTTCATCAGAAAAAAAAAAAAAATTTTTTTTCTTTCTGATGAAAACCAGTCCTCTGGTTGAAATATTATATTATTTATTGGATTTATAAGTCTTTATTTTTTTGTTTATATATATATATATATATATATATATATATATATATATATATATATATATATATATATATATATATATAAAGCAACAATGTAGTTATCTGCAAACTCCAATTTATCTTTCACCATTAACTCTACCTCTTTCTTTTGAATATTACAAAGTTTTTATTGAACTTTCTTTTTGAGTAACTTGTATGGTCAAATTGATTAAAAGAACCATTAGACTCAAATTCAACTCTATTGTTATATTTACCACTACCATATATCTTGTTTCCAGATGTTAATGAGCAAAATATCTCAATTACATGTCTAACAAATTCAAAATCAAATGTTTAAGACATGTTTAAATGAAAGCAAACAATATTTTGTTTGAGGGTACCTCCTGATCTCTAGAACTCTAATAATAGTAGTGGGATCTAACTGAAACATTATGTATCTAATGCTAATAGTAACAAACAAACATACACACAGATAAGTCAAACTATATGTACATAGCAAGAACAAAAATAGAATGCACCCACTTATTGTTGAACTTATCTCTCTATCATTAATGAAAATTTCAGAATGAATTTAATATAACAGTCACATGCAAATATAATATTAATAATTATTAAAGTAATAATGAATTTCCACTAATGTTAGCAAGAATAATCTTATAAACATCAAAAGATTAAAGAATTAATAGTCAATTTCTTATCCATGTTAACATAGAATGCTATTTATTCATAGGTTGAGAGAGATTGGTTTGCTTTTCTTAATTATGCATATATTAAATTATGCTAATTTCATATTTACATTTATTAACTTCTGTTTCTTTCTAAAAAAGAGATTAAATGTTATATTCCAGTTATATATTTTTATAATTGATTATTAGTTTAATAATTGTTAATGCCATATCTTCATCTGAGATATGAATTTCATTCTGAGTTTCCATCAAAGTTAGTATGTAAACTTCGAAACATCTATTCTCAGCATTGCTAGTTTATTCATAACATTGGGGGGAGGAGCCTAATTTTCTCGGCTTATGCACATTAAACTACATATTTAAACAATATATTTAATTCATTTTAAAATAATTGCAACTGATTCAATATCTATCAACTTCAAATTATCAGTGTATGTTCAAGAAAATAAAATATATCGGGAATTGGTAGCAAATTATTTCTGTATTGATGTTTGATTGAAGATAAGGAGGAAAGCAGTTGTTAGCCGAGAGGTAAGCGCAGCTGCCTTGCAAGCAAGCAGTTGGTTTCAGACAGTTGTTGCGGGTTCGCCTCCGGCTGATGCTATGACGTATGGGGAAAAATAGAATTTTTGGCTAATATGTATTTTCGATGGCCGCTTTTTTATACTTATAATTATATATTTTTTTCTTTTACATTCATATTTTTTAGATAACTGTTGTTTAAATTTTATGGTCTCTTAATCAATGGCTAAATACGCACGATTCGTTTTGAAATTGCTTCAACTTGAAGTTATGCTTGAAATACCTACTTTGGCAAAGCATGCACTAAATTTCTTTTTATTTTTGCATTCTTGTTCTCTTTCATTCATTGATTTTGATAGCTAACAAAACAAGAGCTGTTAAATCATTCTTCATAATAATTAAATTGCTTTCCGTTCTTTTAAAATAATAATTATATTACTAACAAAAATGTTTTCTCTCCATTAATATAAATTTGAATTTAGATGGGGAATTGATAAAATCAATAAAATTTTATTTTAATCAGTGATTATTAAAAAGTTAAAAAAATACTGAAACGATGTTTTAGAAAACAAAGCGTTTATTTTGAAATTTTATTATAAAATAATAAATAAAAATTCTTTACTGATATATGAAAATTAACTTTTAGATACACAGATTATGCTAAATCACTTTGGTAATAATCTATATTAATTATTTAAAACTGCACCAGTTCAGTAAGAATTGGAAACCATATATAAAATGTATGCAGATTTAAGCAATGGTTAAGAAAGAAATAGGAAAAACTTTTGGCTGAGGATATTCTCATCAGTGAAAATTTCTTAAGAAGGAGTGGCTATAATATTCATAGTAATAATAATGATCTATGGTTCTATCAAAAATATTTATCTGTAAAGAAACATGAAAAGTTAACCATTATCTTTATATCTATTTAACTTCTTTAAGTATAAATTTATTTAATTTATTACATTTTTTTGTCTATTTTATTAAATTTTGTACTTGTATAAAGGTTTAGGTTATATATATAAAAAAAAAAAAACATTTCATTGTGCAGATGATATTACATTGCAAATTTGAATTACAATAACAAACAGAGAAAACCCAGGTGGAATAAAAAAAACTTTGGTAGTTTACAGTAATATTATGTAAACCAATCAGATGGGCTATCACGAAATAAAAATTAAAAACCCGGTTGAAAAAAAAAAAAAAAAACTTTTTTTTACCGTAATATTATGTAAACAAACAGACAGCTCATAAATCGGTGTATTGGTGTGCATTGGGGGGGAAAACAGTGCCATCAAACGGTAGGGTTCAGTATTCATACTATCACCAGCATCACAATATACCACATTTTATCTGGAGTCTTTATTCATTCTATCAATGTGACATCATGTATATGCCAACAGATTAGGGTGATTAAATCACTATAGGATAAACTTGCATAAATTTTATTCATCATCATTAAGAGAAACATGTGGAACTTTGTAGTCATGGATATAATATTTGCACTAAACAAGTTTTCAATTTTTATGACGATGAACTGTGGAACTGTTTATAAGTAGTTTAATAAAACAAATTCAGTGTTAAAATGAAATTTTTAACTTGAATTGATTAAAAGTGAAAACAAGAAATTCTGCTTTTTTGATTCTGGATGCTAATTATTGTGATAGTTTTTACAGTTCAAAGGATAATCTACAAAATATATTTAATGCTTTGAATGCAACACATAAACTTTTTGGTTTATTAAAATCTCAAGTTTTTTTATCAGCCAGTGACGGAAGAAAAATCCTAGCAACTTTTAGCTTGAATGATTGTCAACTTGAGAATGTTAACCCATTTAAATTAAATATCTTAGTAGTTTTATAAATATAAATGCATTCTCAGATGTTGATATGCAGCACGGATTCCAAAATATCATTCCATCATAAGTAAATAATTTGCAATTGTGTTTACTGTACATAAAGCTATTATTTTGCCAAATTTTTTGTATGTCAGACTTGTACATACTATCAATGCAATATTAATACATTAAAGGCATTTATGGCTGCTCTATAAACTTTTTAAAATACAATGTCAAGATCATATAATTAATCGCTATGCATTTAAATTTACCGGATGAGATATTATGTACTATTCTAGTCTAAAATCATAGTATCATTGGATTAGACTTGTAAAATGAATTGACAATATAATGTATAAATTTTATTTTCTATTTTTTTGTTTAGAAATAAATTAATTCTAAATCATGTATATTTATTTAAGTCGTGTAAATTAATAGTAAAATGAATTTCACATAGTTGCAATCCCTAATAACTGCATGAGGTTCAAACATAGTTCTCACTTTCTTATTTGAATCCTCTTATGCATGGTATTTGCTCCACATTATCAGATTAATGATAACTATGCATTTTTTTACAATATCTATCAAATTACTCCTTAAAAGATAACCCTTTTAATCAAATTATTTTAAATACATAGATATATTTCTGAAATTAATTTGATCACAATTACTCTATTCAAGTTTAATTGTAAAATTAATTTCATCTATAATTTCACAAAAATATTTGTATTAGGAAATTGTTTCTAATTTACAATTATCAGTTTATTTTCTTTTGTGAAACCTACTTAACATAACTTATGACATTTGTATTTAGTCTTAATGTTTTTGTTTATTTCAGATAGCTTTTGCAAAACATTTTAAAATTCCGAAGCATTATTTGCAAAATCTAGATAATTTAAGCATAATCCATATATTTTTATGTACTTATACCCCCAGTTTTACCTATAAAATATTTTTCATACAACTTCTGTAAAAAAAAGTTTTATAAATATAAAATCATCTAAACTAAAATCCTTATCAATGTTAGTCTTCTTGATGCTACTTATAATCTATTCATAGCATTTGCATTTTAATCATCTTTTAATCTTTAATCGTTGTTTAAGTACTTATGCAGTCAAATGCTTTTTTTATAATTTATTAATCTATAACACAATCGCAATATATATTCATTAGTCATTTCTATAACTTCTCTTAATACTTAAACATAATTGATTATGCTAAAACTTCATTTAAACCCAACTTGGTTTTTGGTTGGTTTGAGTCTTATGTTCAATGCAAAGAATTAGTGAATATTTTTTTTAAAAAATATTGTATAGGATTGACAGAGGATAGATAGAATACAAATTCTAATATTTTATGTTTTATCTTTCTGAAATAACAATATCACAACTGCATTCTTCCAATCAGAAGATACATTTTTATCATTTGGACTTTCAATATTTATTATCACCAACAGTTATTGTTTTTTTCCTATGTCATAGCAGCGGCTGGGAGGCGAACCCACAACCGTCTGCAATCAACTACTTACTTGCAAGACTGCTGTGAAGACCTCTCAGCTAACAATGCTTGACAACAGTTATTGTTTGATGCTTATTTAAGTCATTAGAAAATGATGTACTCCCCACCCCCCTTAGCTACATATCTCATCTCTTCATTTAAAATGGTTGGCAATTCAGAAGATAAACAAAGATGCGATGTGATGATGTGATGTGATGTATTATGGCTTCTCCATAAACGAAGTCAAGAATATCTCAGCAATTATGCCCAGATAAACCTGTTAGCCACTTTCTTTTACATTCCCCACTCTAAATTTACCCATAATCTGCTCTATTCCATTTCCACAAACTCTCCATACAGTAGTGCCACTTTGTGCCAAATAGAGTAATCAATGTATTCCAGAAGGCTTGTGCATAAAATTCCTATCTAGTGCCTACTTATCCAATATCCCCAGACTAGTTTCTGGCTTGTGGCCATCATCAGTGAGGAGTCTTGGATCAGAAAGCACTGCACCTAGATCTTAGGATCTAATGCAACCCTTCAGCAGCCCCCTTTTATCTCTACTTTACTACAAAACTATGAGAATGAAATTGAAAACACAATAATATTTTCAATCTAAGCTCAATAGCTTATATAGTCATATGGGTCTGAACTCAATTCAGCACTCATACATTTTGGTGCCTTTGGCTCTTAAACAACCATAGCCACCACTATCCTATTAGGCAGGATTGGTGTTAAACCACTAAACATCACATGATCACAATCTCTATACTAGCACATAATTGTTGTAAACAAAGGCAAAACTCTCCATACAGTAGTGCCACCCTGTGCCAAACAGAGTAAACAATGGATGCCAGAAGGCTTGTGCATAAAATTTCTATCTAGTGCCTACTCATCCATTATCCCTAGACTAGATTCTGGCTTGTGGCCATCATCAGTGAAAATAGTGATGGCTATGGTTGTTTAAGAGTCAAAGACACCAAAATGTATGTGTGCTGAATTGAGTTCAGATCCATATGACTATATAAGTTATTGAGCTTAGATTGAAAATATTATTGTGTTTTCAATTTCATTCTCATAGTTTTGTAGTAAAGTAGAGTTAAAAGGTGGCTGCTGGAGGGTTGCATTAGATCCTAAGATCTAGGTGCAGTGCTCTCAGATCCAAGGCTCCTCACTGATGATGGCCACAAGCCAGAAACTAGTCTGGGGATATTGGATGAGTAAACACTAGATAGGAATTTTATGCACAAGCCTTCTGGCATCCATTGATTACTCTGTTTGGCACAGGGTGGCACTACTGTATGGAGAGTTTTGCCTTTGTTTACAATTATGTGCTAGTATAGAGATGGTGATCATGTGATGTTTAGTGGTTTAATTAATTAAGAAGATATTGTATATGAAAGGGTTACATCACTTTATTATTCTTTATTACTGTATGATTTTTATCAAACTTTTCCAAATATTTCATAAAGTCATCTCTGGTTTTAATAATAGTTTCATTTTTTTTCTTATTGGTAAAACATTTTCATTCCAATACCAATATATTGTTTATTATTTTGAGGCTTTTACTTTTCTTTATATATTTCTCTTCAATTTACATTTACATCATTATTCAATTTTATTTACTAGTGAGATAGAATATTATTTAACAGAAGGGATTGACATCCTAAACATATAAACTCTAATGTTGTTATATTAACTCAATAATGTGAGTATACTCTCAGCTCAAAGCATATGATAGTCTTTTGAAAAGATAAGACAACCATTCTTATCTTATCTATATTTTGTTTTGGTTTGAGAATACCCTCAGTACTCAACAAGATATCTTTGACCTACTATAATAACATTACAGTCATGTAGTTAGGATGTAAGTCCCTTCTGTTTAAATTATTTACATCAGTATTAATTATTTCCTACCATTTTACAAAATTCTGCATATTCAATTCTTTTTAAATATTTTCAGTTTTTTTATTGTTTTGCCTCATTTGAAAATCTACTGGTAAATTTCCTTTTTATTTTATTTTGTATCATCTATTTATGTAATAGTTTTTAGTAGTGTATGAATTATTTTCTTACTAATTTTAACCAAGTCTGAACAATCTATAAAATCTTAACACTTTAAAGTGATTTTCAAATTCTATTTAAAATTTATTGGAGTGTTTTTGAACATGAGGAATATCAACAGTTATTATTGTATTTCATAATATGTTCTCTCTAATTTTGAATTAACATACATCTTAGATTTCTGTAATGGTAATATCTATTAAGAACATAAAATATCATTATTTTCAATCATTATTATTTCATTCAAGGATGAAAGTCTCATCAGGCTTAATCCAGTTTCTCTTATTTTTAGCATCTCTTCTCAATATCGCACAAGAAAGCATCCTTATTTTATCCTTCCATCTAACATGTAGTTTTTTCAAAGTCTTTTACTATCTGCTGAAATCCAGATTAAAATTTTAACTATTCATATATTATCATCTCTTCTAACATTATATTCAACCCAGCTCTACTGTCTCTTACTCCTTTCAATGATATCAGAAATTATTCTCTCACCCATGTATTTCACTTTTGATTCCATCATGTTACTCCTAACATACATTTATCCATTATTTTCTGAGTTCTGTAAAATCTCTGTATTGTTCTTCTATTAAGTGTTCAAGACTCAGATTTATAAGTAAGAACTGATAAAACATATTTACTAAAAACCTTTTTTTTTTCAAGTATGTAGGTATATTTCCTTATAATATTAAGTTATTTCTACCAAAAGCACTCCATTCAAGTTTTATTCTATAAATAATTTAATCTATTATGAGTCCATCTGTATTAATAATTTCTTCAAAGTATATATATATAATGATAAATAATATTTTACCACTGACATTGTTTATTATATATATATATATATTGCTAGTTAAGGTATAATCAATTTTACTATTTGAATGTTTCGGAATCCATTTCTGCTTAACACTTTTCTCAAAAAGTAAAAAAAAAAACCAAAACAAATTATATACAGATGTTTTTTTTTTTTATTTTTGAAAAGAGCGCAAATATTAGTCTTCTATAATTTCTAACCATATTCTACGTTTAGTCATAACATCTTCATTCAATCGCTTTTAATTCTACCCATCAGAGTTCCCCCGGATAATTTTGTTTGCTAGTGATAAGGAAAAATAAATATGAATAATCTGCATTTGATTTGAACGAGATAAATACATATTTTTTAGATATTTAACTATAAAGGTCATAGAAATATTTTAGTTAATAATAAAGCAGGAATTTAACAATAAATTATTTATTCCCACAAAACAATCTATAAAAAAAAAAAAAAAACATAAAAATAAAAGATGACGCATTTAGAAAATTTAATATATGAATTCTATAAAATGGAAAGCATAAAAAAACATAGCTATAAAATGCCTCGAAATTTTGTTGAATGAAATAATAAAAGATTCAAAATTAAATTTTGATTAGTAAATTCTAAAATTGTTAATAAAAGTTCTATTTCTATGTTAGTATTATGCAATATATATATAATTCAAAAATAAACGAAATATGATAAATCGTTCATGGTGAGTGTGCTTTCGGTTATGCTAATTCCTCTTTAAATTAATGAAAGAAGTGGAAGATGTTATTTTGTAAAGAGTTATTTAAAAGCGGATTTTTAAGTTTAGGTGTGTATGTATTTTTTTCTTTATTATTGAGTTCAATATGTTGTATAAATATATAAATTCAACTACAAAATATTAATATATACAATTCATATTTCTCAATTAAATTTTTGTCTAGCAATGAAAATAAAATGAATTAATTCACAAAAAGTTCAGTTTTATTATTAATATTTCTCTGGAAAAAAAAATGTAATTTATTCTTTCATGTGCTCTAAATGATTCCTTGTTTAAAAAATTGCTCTAAAATCAAAACTATGAGGATATAGTTAACTTTTAATATTTTTTGTTGTTATAAGAGAGATTACTCAATCATTACATTATGTTAAAGCAGTATTACTTTCCAACTTTGAGAATCTTGTGATTTCCCTCAATTTCCATAATTACTTAAGTTATCTACTGCAGATCAGCAATCTTATATATATATATATATATATATATATATATATATATATATATATATATATATATATATATATATAATGTTTAATGTTTTCACGGTTATATGATGTACATAAATTATTATTTTTGGGAAAAAAACATGTATTATTTTGCACTACAATCCGATATTTCGACGGACTAGCAACAGCCATTATCAAAAGTTAACCTTGATAATTCAAAAGTTAATCTTAATAATGGCGGTTGCTAGTCCATCGAAATATGGATTGTAATGCAAAATAATACACGGTTTTTTTCGCAAAAATAATAATTTATATATATATAAATGTGAGAAAATGAAAAGTTAGAACTTATTTAGAAGTGTGTAAACTTTTAGCTAAATTTACTCTTTCTTTAATATACACGTTCTAGAAAATTATGATTCTCTTGAGGTTAAAGTATCGATAAATAAATAATAAAACAAATAATATATATATAACCAAAACTGTGTAACACTATACTAGCAAAAAATAAAAATGCAAAACCATAAAACAATACAGTACTAGATTAAATTCAAAATTTTACCAAAATCCTTACACAACCATGGTTTCATCTACTACAAATAGACCTTCTCAAGTGAAAATCAACCTAAAGGAAAATATATATATATATAAAATATACAAACCATTATACAATTACAAATATCCAGTAACGCCCTCTGTTTAAAGATCTATATCTCAATAATAGCAAACCTTAAAATGATACCACTTTAAGGTTGTATGCTAAACGATGTTAAATATTGAAATACAGACCTACTCAAACACAGAGCAAGAAATTTTAAATAAGCAAACGATCTTAAATTTTTGCTAATAAACTAACAAGTTTACAAAGTTATTAAAGACAAACTAAACATTAGATTTTAATCTTTAAATTCCTCTCAAACTATAAATGAAAAGAAAGTTACTGTTAACACTAACTGAAATAATTATAGAAAATATACAAACCATTATACAATTACAAATATCCAGTAACGCCCTCTGTTTAAAGATCTATATCTCAATAATAGCAAACCTTAAAATGATACCACTTTAAGGTTGTATGCTAAACGATGTTAAATATTGAAATACAGACCTATCAAACACAGAGCAAGAAATTTTAAATAAGCAAACGATCTTAAATTTTGCTAATAAACTAACAAGTTTACAAAAGTTATTAAAGACAAACTAAACATTAGATTTTAATCTTTAAATTCCTCTCAAACTATAAATGAAAAGAAAGTTACTGTTAACACTAACTGAAATAATTATAGAAAATATACAAATCATTATACAATTACAAATATCCAGTAACGCCCTCTGTTTAAAGATCTATATCTCAATAATAACAAACCTTAAAATGATACCACTTTTAAGGTTGTATGCTAAACGATGTTAAATATTGAAATACAGACCTACTCAAACATAGAGCATGAAATTTTAAATAAGCAAACGATCTTAAATTTTTGCTAATAAACTAACAAGTTTACAAAGTTATTAAAGACAAACTAAACATTAGATTTTAATCTTTAAATTCCTCTCAAACTATAAATGAAAAGAAAGTTACTGTTAACACTAACTGAAATAATTATAGAAAATATACAAACCATTATACAATTACAAATATCCAGTAACGCCCTCTGTTTAAAGATCTATATCTCAATAATAGCAAACCTTAAAATGATACCACTTTAAGGTTGTATGCTAAACGATGTTAAATATTAGAAATACAGACCTACTCAAACACAGAGCATGAAATTTTAAATAAGCAAACGATCTTAAATTTTTGCTCTTCCGACAAGTTTACAAAGTTATTAAAGACAAACTAAACATTAGATTTTAATCTTTAAATTCCTCTCAAACTATAAATGAAAAGAAAGTTACTGTTAACACTAACTGAAATAATTATAGAAAATATACAAACCATTATACAATTACAAATATCCAGTAACGCCCTCTGTTTAAAGATCTATATCTCAATAATAGCAAACCTTAAAATGATACCACTTTAAGGTTGTATGCTAAACGATGTTAAATATTGAAATACAGACCTACTCAAACACAGAGCATGAAATTTTAAATAAGCAAACGATCTTAAATTTTTGCTAATAAACTAACAAGTTTACAAAGTTATTAAAGACAAACTAAACATTAGATTTTAATCTTTAAATTCCTCTCAAACTATAAATGAAAAGAAAGTTACTGTTAACACTAACTGAAATAATTATAGAAAATATACAAACCATTATACAATTACAAATATCCAGTAACGCCCTCTGTTTAAAGATCTATATCTCAATAATAGCAAACCTTAAAATGATACCACTTTAAGGTTGTATGCTAAACGATGTTAAATATTGAAATACAGACCTACTCAAACACAGAGCAAGAAATTTTAAATAAGCAAACGATCTTAAATTTTTGCTAATAAACTAACAAGTTTACAAAGTTATTAAAGACAAACTAAACATTAGATTTTAATCTTTAAATTCCTCCCAAACTATAAATGAAAAGAAAGTTACTGTTAACACTAACTGAAATAATTATAGAAAATATACAAACCATTATACAATTACAAATATCCAGTAACGCCCTCTGTTTAAAGATCTATATCTCAATAATAGCAAACCTTAAAATGATACCACTTTAAGGTTGTATGCTAAACGATGTTAAATATTGAAATACAGACCTACTCAAACACAGAGCAGGTCTGTATTTCAATATTTAACATCGTTTAGCATACAACCTTAAAGTGGTATCATTTTAAGGTTTGCTATTATTGAGATATAGATCTTTAAACAGAGGGCGTTACTGGATATTTGTAATTGTATAATGGTTTGTATATTTTCTATAATTATTTCAGTTAGTGTTAACAGTAACTTTCTTTTCATTTATAGTTTGAGAGGAATTTAAAGATTAAAATCTAATGTTTAGTTTGTCTTTAATAACTTTGTAAACTTGTTAGTTTATTAGCAAAAATTTAAGATCGTTTGCTTATTTAAAATTTCTTGCTCTGTGTTTGAGTAGGTCTGTATTTCAATATTTAACATCGTTTAGCATACAACCTTAAAGTGGTATCATTTTAAGGTTTGCTATTATTGAGATATAGATCTTTAAACAGAGGGCGTTACTGGATATTTGTAATTGTATAATGGTTTGTATATTTTCTATAATTATTTCAGTTAGTGTTAACAGTAACTTTCTTTCATTTATAGTTTGAGAGGAATTTAAAGATTAAAATCTAATGTTTAGTTTGTCTTTATAACTTTGTAAACTTGTTAGTTTATTAGCAAAAATTTAAGATCGTTTGCTTATTTAAAATTTCTTGCTCTGTGTTTGAGTAGGTCTGTATTTCAATATTTAACATCGTTTAGCATAAACCTTAAAGTGGTATCATTTTAAGGTTTGCTATTATTGAGATATAGATCTTTAAACAGA
>JAQFVV010001173.1:57500-99371 GCA_028023455.1 Epiperipatus broadwayi
AATCAAAAATACATCTCAAAGGAAAATTATCTTTATGAGACTTCAAATTAAAGAAAACCTTTGGAACCACAAAATCACTAGGGTAACAATTTAAATAAGTAGCTCTATCAAAAATCTTTTTATTTTCCATAACTTTCATAATCTTAATTAATTTAGATTTTATTTTTTTACCAGGATCAGAATCTAAAATAGCATATTTTCCATTATTTAATTCTAAAGAAACTTTACTTTTAAAATCAATATTATTTAACAATACAAACCGACCACCTTTATCTTCTTTTAATAATACAACATCATTGGCTTTCAATCTTTTTTTAACAAAACTAATTTCCTTAGGGGCAAAAACAAATTTTTCTTTTTTAAGTAATTGACTATTCAAAATAACCTGTAAAGACATTTAATTTTCATCAGAAAAATTACTATTACTTTCAATTGCAGAAACAAATCAAAAATTAAACTTTTATTAGCAAACGAAACAAAGCCAGGACCCTTAGCTAAAATAGCCAAATCAGATGCATTCAAAATATAATTTGACAAATTTAAAACAGATGAAGCATCAGGCCTATTTTATAAGACCCAATTCTAAACTCTTTTCCTTTCATAAAACTTTTATTTTCAGCCTTTCCAATCAACCATTTAAATTTCTTGAAATAGTTATTATTATAAGTGATTTCACACTTACTCCTAAACCACTTTAAAAAAGAATTTAAAACAGAATAATTAAAATTCCTTCTAAAATCCAACTTTCTTCTAAACATTTTATAACTATCAATTAAATTAGATAAACTACTCATAATCTGTATAATATATTGTTTAAGAATAAATCTTTTAAAATTTAGAATAAAATCACAATTAGAAAATAAAACCAATTTCCTATCTAATTTAATATTACATGAATTAGGAAACACATTGCAAAACCTACAAGACTTAAGAAAATTAACCTGAGCCTTTAAAGATTCAATTCTATTAGACATATTAATTAACTTTTTTATTTCTAAAATTTCTACACAAAAAAAATTATCATACAAAACCTGCCACATACTAAAAGAAAATTAATAACTATACAAAACAAAATAATACAAATAATAACAAACAAAAAATACAAAATAATACAAATTAATAATACAAATACACAAAACAAAGCAAATAAAATATAAAATTCACTAAACTATAAAACACTATTCAAAATATTAAATAGTATACCTAAATAGAAAACCAAAACTGTCTAACACTATACTAGCAAAAAATAAAAATGCAAAACCATAAAACAATACAGTACTAGATTAAATTCAAAATTTTTACCAAAATCCTTACACAACCATGGTTTCATCTACTACAAATAGACCTTCTCAAGTAAAAATCAACCTAAAGGAAAACATATATATATATATATATATATATATGTCCACAGATGGCGTTCTACCAAAAACACCGATCAAGCGTATGTTCTGTTTACATAAACGTCAGGGTAGCATTCACTATCTCTAACTATAATTCCACTTTCAGATCATGATTTCAAGCTATTTGCTATCGTCAGTGAAATTCCTGTCTTTCACTGACGATAGCAAATAGCTTGAAATCATGATCTGAAAGTGGAATTATAGTTAGAGATAGTGAATGCTACTCTGACGTTTATGTAAACAGAACATATGCTTGATCGGTGTTTTTGGTAGAACGCCATCTGTGGACATAAATACAAGCGTTAGCAAGTTTTTTAACTTGCATTTTTGTTTACCATTAATATATATATATATATACAAACAAACCTTCCCATAATTCATTTCAAACTCCACCTTCCCTTAATATCAAAAGAAGTCTTCATTAATATTAATTTATAGTTATAAAATGTTTAGAAGAAAGTTGGATTTTAAAAGGAATTTTAATTATTCTGTTTTAAATTCTTTTTTAAAGTGGTTTAGGAGTAAGTGTGAAATCACTTATAATAATAAGTATTTCAAGAAATTTAAATGGTTGAAAAAGCTGAAAATAAAAGTTTTGTGAAAGGAGAAGAGTTTAGAATTGGATCTTATAAAAATACGCCTGATGCTTCATCTGTTTTAAATTTGTCAAATTGTATTTTGAATGTATCTGATTTGGCTATTTTAGCTAAGGGTCCTGGCTTTGTTCCGTTTGCTAATAGAAGTTTAATTTTTGATTTTGTTTCTGCAATTGAAAGTAATAGTAATATTTCTGATGAAAATAAAATGTCTTTACAGGTTGTCAATTACTTAAAAAAAAAAAAATTGTTTTTGCTCCTAAGGAAATTAGTTTTGTTAAAAAAAGATTGAAAGCCAATGATGTTGTATTATTAAAAGAAGATAAAGGTGGCCGGTTTGTATTGTTAAATAATATTGATTTTAAAAGTAAAGTTTCTTTAGAATTAAATAATGGAAAATATGCTATTTTAGATTCTGATCCTGGTAAAAAAATAAAATCTAAATTAATTAAGATTATGAAAGTTATGGATTTTTGATAGAGCTACTTATTTAAATTGTTACCCTAGTGATTTTGTGGCTTTAAAGGTTTTCTTTAATTTGAAGTCTCATAAAGATAAATTTCCTTTGAGATGTATTTTTGATTTTACAAGAGGAATTGTTGATAAAATATCAAAATTTATTATAAGATATTTTAAGGATTATATAAAACTGGGTCAATTTTGTGTTTCTTCTTCCTTTGAAGCTTTTAAGAAAATAAATGTTTTTGTTTTGGATGATGATTGTGTTTTTGGCAGTTTAGACATTGAAAATATGTACCAATCGGTTAATAGATTAAAAAGTATTGATGTTTTTCTTTCAATTTTAAAAAAATTAGAATGTTTTTCTGCAGATAAGATTAAGGTTTTTCATGATTTGCTTTTGCTGTTAGAGGATTCAATGTATTTTATGTCTAATGATGTGTTTTATAAGATTAGAGAAGGTTGGGTTATTGGTTATGTCATTTCTCCATTGATGTGTGCTGTCTATATTGATTATTTGGAGTGTAGTATTATTAATATTTTTTCATGTTCTATTAAATTATTTGTTAGGTATGTTGATGATTGTTTGTTTGTTATTCAGAAAGAGAAATTAAAAGAGTTTTTTATGTGGATTGAATGGTTTTGATTCTAGTATTAAGTTTACAATTGAGGGGGGTGGTTTTGATTTTGTAAAATTAAAGTTTTTAGATTAAAATGTTGAGAAGGTTAATGATGTTTTGTTTTGTAGTCATTTTATAAAACCTACAAATTTGAGAAATATGATTAGGCCTGATAGTTATCAGCCTTTTATACATAAAAAAATGTCTTTGTTGAATTTTTGTTGTCGGAATAGAAGGCTTAATAATTTTAATAATGATGCTGATATTCAAAAAAGTCAATTTGCTGCTGAATATGTAGAATTGGGTTATAGTCATGATTTTATCAAAAAAGTGGTATTTAATAATAATGTTTATAGTTGTGATTTGGATAATAAGAATTTTGTTGGTAAGGATGATGATTATATGTCTTTACCATTTAAAGCATCAATTTATAATTTGGTTTATAGGAATAGTCATTTGTTAGATGGAAAGAAGGTTGCATGGAGGAAAGATTCTGATTTGAATTCATTACTTAATGGTTCAAAGCAGTCTATTGATAGTAGGTCTATTCCTGGTATTGTTTATAAAATTCCATGTAGTTGTGGTAAATTTTATGTAGGCCAGAGTAAATTTAGCCTTAATGAAAGGGTTAAGGTTCATATAAGTAGAGTTAAACATAGGTATCTTAACTCAGCTTTATATATTCATGAATTGAATAAAGCTCATAGAATATTGTTTGACAATGCTTCGGTTATTTTTTTATGAAAAGAATGATTTAAAAAGAAGAATAAAGGAGACTTTGATGATAAAACTCCTTGATTCTGAGGCTATCAATCTTATGAAGACTTCTTTTGATATTAAGGAAAGGTGGATTTGAAATGAATTATGGGAAGGTTTGTTTGTATATATATATATATATATATATATATATATATATGTTTTCCTTTAGATTGATTTTCACTTGAGAAAGTCTATTTGTAGTAGATGAAACCATGGTTGTGTAAGGATTTTGGTAAATTTTGAATTTAATCTAGTACTGTATTGTTTTATGGTTTTGCATATATATATATATATACATATATTTAAATATATATATAAAAATATATATATATATATATATATATATATATATATATATATATATATATATTTAAATGAATGATTTTTTCTTATAATATATACTGTATTAAAATTTAATTTTATATCAATTATTTTTAAAAACATATATAAGTTTTACACCAATGTTTTAATAATCTTGGATATGATATATACGTAAGTAAGGGATCAACAAAATTGAGTTGCCATAATTAGAAGTTATCTTTCATATCTCATCTTTATAATGAATTTAATATATTATTGTTTAAGAATAATTTTACTGCATATTTTTTATTACTATTTTATATTGCTTTTCTACATTTTTTTCTTGCATTGTGCATGTAGTGCAATGGTAGAGTGTCGGACTTGGGGTTTGGTCGCAGGTCTGGCAGTCGAACTTTTTATGAACTTCCGTGCAGTTAAGCCGTTAGCTTTTTTTACATTAGATTTTTTTATTTTTTTAAAAAATATTCTATTACTAGTATTTATATTAGTAACAGGATTATAAATTCTTTGATAGAAGTTAGTAATCATTTTAATATCAAAACAGCATTTCAAATTGTGTAAAGCAAAAAACAATCATAAACTACATCTATAATAAGTTGACAAAAATATGCAAAAGCAAACTACCATTCATATGGGAATAGGATCAGATATTAAGTTGATGATATCTAAAAATTAGGGTTTCAGATTTAAAACTAAAAAGGTAAAATTTTAATAAAGTTTGTTATATAGTTGGTTATATATTTGTTGTTCTAAAATAAATAATTTCTTATATCTAAGATTATTTCTACCAAAAAAAAAATATATTTTGAAAAAATCTAAACAGTATTAAATATTTTTAAAGATAGAACTAAAATAATAATAATAATAATAATAATAATAATAATAATAATAATAATATAGTAATAATAATAATCATCATCATCATCATCAAAAGTGAAAAGTGAGCCTAATTCATGGATTTCAAGATTAAAAATCTACTAGCCTACCATTACGATAATAAACAATATACATAAATGGAAATCTATCTGCACTCTGTTATAAATTGAGTGAAAATAATTTGCTGTAACTTTAATTTAATAAAACCAAATTCACTTTCAAAAAAATCTCATGATGCAGTCAGGAAATTCTTAGCAACATTTGGAGCTTAAATTTGAACTGGAATATAAACTCTTAAATTATCTCTGATGGTAAACAAACTAAGTAGCTAATCCAAATAACCACCAAACAGTAATTGATAAATGTGTATCTAGTAATTCTTCACCATAAAATAAAGTTGGAAATTAAATCTCACCTGGTCAGATAGTCTGCAAAAATAAAAAATACAGTTCTATGATGCAACTTTAAATACAGCCTTGAAGATATCATGCTCCTATAGATTATAATTTATTATATTTTTTTATTTTAATGACTATGTTGCTACACTGAATATATATATATATGAAAAACAAAAAAAAAAACAAGTTAAGAACTTGCTAATGCTTGTATTTATGTCAACAGATGGCATTCTACCAAAAACACCATCAAGAATATGTTTACATAAATGTCAGAGCAAGCATTCACTATCTCTAAGTTTAATTCCACTTTCAGACCATGATTTCAAGCTATTTAGTTGTGTTTAGATCTAGTTTCTTATTCCTGTCTTTCACTGGTGATAGCAAATAGCTTGAAATCATGATCTGAAAGTGGAATTAAAGTTAGAGATAGTGCATACTTGCTCTGACATTATGTAAACATATGCTTGATGGTGTTTTTGGTAGAATGCCATCTGTTGACATAAATATAAGCGTTAGCAAGTTTTTAACTTGTTTTTTTTGTTTTCCATAAATGTACCTTTGAGGTCTTTCTAGAAATGATATATATTGCAGAGGCTTCTACTATGTGGTGATGCTGAACTGATATCAGACCCATATAGCTATCTGGCTTGCTATGCTGAGTTTGAAGACATTACGTGTCTAAAAGATTCACGCTTGCAAGCTGAATAGAAACTGTTGCATAAACTCTCAGAGTTTGTGTTTAGATCTAGTTTTTTATTCCTGTCTTTCACTGGTGATAGCAAATAGCTTGAAATCATGATCTGAAAGTGGAATTAAAGTAAGAGATAGTGAATGCTTGCTCTGACGTTTATGTAAACATATGCTTGACGGTGTTTTTGGTAGAATGCCATCTGTTGACATATATATATATATATATATATATATATATATTAACATCATATATATATATATATATATATATATATATTGTAATGGACAATTGAACAAACATATTATGCTGACCATGCTGTAGCATCCAAATGTAATGGAATGTACTTTTACTCCATTATACCAATCATCAGTTAACTGGGACCTACAGTTTGTGATGTCAAATGTAATGGAAAATATATCATATAAACATATTATACATTAAATGTAATAGAATGTCAATATATGAGAAGAAAATAATACTTCAAACACTAGATGATAAATGTAATGGAATATATGTAATCTAAATGAATCCAATTGTTGAGAAAGCTTAATATAATAAATTGTATAATTTAAATGAAGAAAGATAAAATTATCCCAGTTATATTTAATAAATCTATCATTATAATGAAATCTATCATTATAATTTATTCTCAAGATTGATATGACTAACTAATCAAATATATATCAGAAACAAAGGGAATTCTATTAAATCCAATATACACATCCAATAAGTAAATTTATGTATATCTAAACATATCCATGAATAATAATATGTGTAAGTAACTTAAAGACTAAATAATAAGTGAAATATGAAGTTATCCTCTATTAAATTGTGAATTCAATTAATTTCATAATGACTCTGGCACTAAAAAAAAAATAAGAATAAAATATTAATACTCTTTTAAATAAATTACAAAGGCATTACTTATAAAACAAATAGTACATCCTTTATTTCCATATTATGGTTTAATTTTAGGTAGTATCAATGTTTTAAATAAGTTTTAATTACAAACCCAAATACAAAAAAATATACATATATATACTTGCAATAAGTATATATATTAAATAGTTACAGACATATTTGTGTTCAACAAGTATGCATTATTATAAACACAAATCCATATTTATATTTTTTTAAATATTCAAAATTAAAAATTAATAAAAATAAAAGTATATTACATCCAGCAAATATATAAATTATTGTTTCAGGTCTGCATAAGAATTATTATATGAAGTTAAAAAAAAAAAAAAAATAGGTAAATAAATAATAAATTTTTTTTTTATAATAAAATGTGTGTACATAAATTTTACTTATTAAAATATACATATAACAACCCATATGCAACTCAAACTTATGTCATACTTTAAAATTTTAAATTACTTAAGTGTTAATTTTGACACCTGTTAAACGTTTGTTGTTTTTTAAAAAACAAAATGCTTGAATTGAATAGAATGATATTTATAAAAACGTTTTATTTTTACAATTAAATAAAAAAAAATATCGATCTCAAAAATATATATATCATTTATATTAATAAAATTATTTACTACCTTTTGTTTTAAAGTTTAACTTGTTTATTTTTCTTTCAAAGTCAACTTATTCCATTGTTTTATTCCTTTATTTGTTTAATATTAGAATGCATTCTATCTAAAGTTAAATTGAAGAAATAGCACTTTAGAAAAAATTATTGGTTTCCAAATGCACATATATACTTCATTTTTTTAAATTTCTCTCTTTGAAAAAAAAAATTGACATGTTGAATCCAATATATTAATTAATTTTAGTTACCTCCAGATTATTATTAGATTGACCATTATAGATTCCAGATAGCTATATCAAATTTCGGGCTTCAGACGCATTGAAATTCATGTGTTGAAATTTGCTTAGTTTTTCTTTTTAAACTGCTTTGGAATAAAAGAAAGGAAATGGCACAGCTCCTTGGCTGTGATATATATATATTAGCCAGTCATCGTTTATATTTTTATTACAGAAATTTATCTTATTCCACTATTCTTAATAATGGCAATTTCAAAGAAACAAAGTACAACAAATTTTTATCCTTCAGTTTGTTTAATCACTCTCCTAATAATAATGGCTTCTTTTGTTGTTGCTGGTGTTCCACGTGCTAGAAAATGCTGTTTTGAAAACCATTGTTACATATGTTTTCTTTTAAATAATTAACATTCAAAAAAAAATATTAACCATATAAAAAAAATATTAAATTGAAAATTTATTTGACAGCTTTTAATATATATAGACATAAATAATAACATTATATTTTTTTAATAATCACCACAAATAAATAATCTTTTTTATAATCAACAATTTATATGTCTTTATTTATTTATAATAATTAGAACATATAAGTATTACTATTAAACATCTCACCATTAATAATAATAATAATAATAATAATAATAATAATAATAATAATAATAATAATAATAATAATAATAATAATAATAATAATAATAATAATAATAATAATAATAATAATAATAATAATAATAATAATAATAATAATAATAATAATAATAATAATAATAATAATAATCATAGTTAAATATTCACAACGATATACCATCAACAAATAAATAAAATAATAACTCCAAACAATAACTATAACTAATAACCATAAACAATAATAATACTTCATATATAAACATCAAATCAAAGATATTTTTTTTAATAACAACGAATGATTTTTTAAAATATAGATAGATTTATCGATATTTACAATATATATATATATATATAGCCCAAGATGCATAAAGCAATTAGCTGTTAACTGGGAAAATTTTCTATTTTTTTTTTAGGCTTGAACTGAAATAAGGCAAATTCCTAATATCCATTACATACATTTTTTTATTACTGCAACTTTTATTTCTTTATGATTATTGATATAATATTACTTTTTTTCTTTTATTTGTATTAGTAATTTTATTTAGCAAAACGTTTTTAACACCCACAACTAGTAAACTACACCAGAAGTTCATTCAGCTGTATCTAAGAATAGACTATTTCATATAAAAAAAAGTATTAAAATTTTATGGTACAAATGCTAAAAACATTTTGGTAAATACGATTATTTATATAGTAAATAAGCATGGATGGTATACTCACCAATCCTCATCAATCAACATGATGGGATTATTGGATTTTTTCTCTTGGTTTAAGATCAAGAAATGTCATGGTCTTTGTTATCACTTGCCTAATAGTTCTTAATAGGCACATCTGACCAAGTTTTTTTTCAAGGTAAGATGTAAAGTTTTTTGCCTTACATATATTTACAATTACAATACCCAAAATTAAATCATGGCTCTTATAGCAAAAAGTTTGTAAAATCATCAGCCAAGGAACAGAAGGCAAAGAAAGACAGAAAGTGCTAAGAATTTTTTGATTGCAGACCCAAACTGCTATTTGAGATCATCTTTATTCAGTTACTTCCAAATGCAGAATCCTTTCTAGAAAAAAAAAAGATCACACGAATAGGAAAAAAATTGTCGGAGATTATAAATGGCATTATTATACTTTGTGAAGCTAGAAGGAATTATGAATGGGTAAAAGGCACATATATTTTAATATAAAGAAAAAAATATTGGAAGAATTAATAAAAAAGATTCATTATAAATTTAGAATGAATGTAGTATATTAGACAGCATGATAAGGTTTTCTATGCAAATTAATAAAAAATATCACATGCAGATAAACATATTGATACCCAAAGGATGTACAAATTCTTTCGATAAGATCAAAAACATTTTAAAATTGTCATAGGAATCTTAATGTTTCAATTGGTAAATGATTGAAGATAATAGAGTTAGGGATATATTTAGTTGTGGTGATAGAAGGAGAGAAGACAGATTTGTAGAGGTCACAAAAAAGTACATAATAAAAATTCTTTCTTTGAGAAAAATTAAGAACAAAAATGAATATGAAACCATCTAAATTAAGGTACAGCAAGACTTCACTATAGTTTAATTAACAGAGATTATGTATTTTAAGATTGTAATGTTCTTAATAGATTAGGCAATGTTCATTGATTGGTGAGATATACAATACATGTTAATACGAAACTAGGAAGACAAAAATTCTTAAAAAAATCTGTATTAATGCCTGATATTCCTAACCTTAATCAATTTAGTGAATTTAAATTAGAACTTACAAATCTTTTTAAAATATTAAATAGATTTTGAAGATGGTTCAGACTTGAATGAAATCAATAAAAAACAAGACTTAATTGGTATACTATTAAAACCTAAAAGTGAGATAGCTGATACAAAAAAACAATAGTTTTCAATAAATGTCTTAATGAGACAAGAGGGTCATTAAGAAGAACTGAATATCTATAATTTTTTAAAATAGTAAGAAAAAGGGTTAATAATAATATAAGAAAAAATAATAGTAAATTAGCAAGAAAAGATATAGTAAAAAATAAAAATCTCAAAAGTGTTAAACATTATCTTGGTATTGGAAGAAAGGATATTCTTGCAATAAAAACAAAAGAGAGAATTATGATTATTATATTTTTCCAATTGCCCAGCATATTAAATAAAGAAGTGAGACATGCAATAACAAAGAAAAGAAAATCTCCAGAAAAATCATGATTTAAAAGAAGCAAATAAAGAAATGGAAATATTGTTAGCAAAGATATATACCAAATGCCTAAATGATAAAATATTTCACATAATTGGAAGGATGTTGCAGTAATATTAATTTTAAAAAAATGATAAAGAAGATATTAAAAATTAGAGATGTATCAGTCTTTTATTAGTTCTATACACATTTTTACCATGGTACTTATAACTCTTTATAACAAAGTTTGGATTTTAACAAGCCTAAAGAACAACATGTATTTAATAATGGTTTTCATACAGTCGATAACATCCAAATATTGAGAAAAGTTATAACAATATCAATGAATATGAATTGTCATTATTTTTTGTATTTATGGATTATGAAAATGCAATTGATTCTGTAAGCATTTGTATAGCAATTAAAGCATTCGATTATCAAGATATACAACCAGGATATTGTCATATTTTGCAGAATGCATATTAAAATACAACATCAATAATTAGATTGTATGAAGAATCTAAAAATATTCATATTGAGAAACGTGTGTAAAAGGATCATTTCATATCTATAATAATTTTTACCAGCACTTTTACAATAAATACTTTAAAGAAGAAAATGAAATGTTAATATTGAATGGAGATTATTTATGTGATCTAAATTTTTCAAATGATGTGATTGTTTTTGAAAATAGTACATCAGAGTTTCAAGAAGGGATTGGGGAAAATGATGATAAAAATCAGAAAAATTGGATTAAATTTGAAGAGACTTTCACTCTTTAATAAATGAGAATAATTAAAAATAATGATGAAGTAATATAAAGCACAGCATATTAATATCTATTTGTTAACTATTAATAAGAAATATTTTATTGTTTTTAACCTTTTTTGTAGTAATAATAAATCTAAATTTATGTCAAATAATTAAATTTTCTTTAAATATTAAAAAAGAAAAATTAGAAAACTTGATTCTTTAAATATTTTTCAAAATCAATAACTAGATTTTAATATTTGTCATGCATTAATATTAAACTAATTGCTTTATCAAAATTTAAAAAAACAAAAAGAAAATTATATTGGAATTAAACTCCAATAATGAAATCAATTCTAAGCTAAAACTTATATATAGATTTGTGAAGAAATTGTACTTAATTTTGCTGCATTTTTTTCAGTTTTTCTTGTTTTAATTTTTTTGCTCTGGATATATACAATTCATTATATATATATATATATATATATATATATATAATGAATTGTATATATATATATATATATATATATATATATATATATATATATGATCACTAGCTGGAACTTACCAATAGCTTCAATCAAGCATTTATTTATAAGCACCGAAAGAGAAAAAATTCAAAATCTCATTCGGGGTCCCCATCTCCAGACCAATTGGTTTCAAGTTTGTGGCTCATCTCAGTGGAGTACTAGGATTATAGAAACTAGATCTAAAATACTAACTCAAATGTCAGCACTTATAAAACACATTTCTATCAATTTGAAAGCATGAACTTATCAGACACGTAAATGTCTTCAAATCCAGCCTTACAAAACAGATAGCTGTATGGGTCTGAATTTAGCTTAGTTTCACCATATAGTAATATCCTCTGCAATATATAGCATTGCAAAAACGTTCAAAGGTACACTTATAATAATTAAAACAAATCATACATTTCATAACTTGCTTTTAAGCTTGCATTTTATGATCACTAGATGGAGCTTACCAATAGCTCTAATCAAGCTTGATTAGAGTTATTGATAAGCTCCATCTAGTGATCAAAAAATGCAAGCTTAAAAGCAAGTTACAAAATTTATGACTTGTTTTAATTATTATATATATATTGTAACGGAATAACGTTACATGGGATTTGAACCCAGGCATATGAGGTTATATTAAACTATAATCAATTGACAAAATGAATGACAGGAACAAAACTTTTAAAAAAAGCGGTCTTGCTTTAATAATAAACGAGAAACAGCCGTTTCTAAAGCATGATCGCAGCTATATAAGAGTACCTGTCTAATTTATTGAAATAAAAAAGTAAAAGAGTTTTTTTATTATTTTGTGTTTGTTTGTTAAGAATAAATCTATAATCATTAGTTGTAGCTTTTTTTTGCATTTTTAATTAATTAAAGAGAGAGGAATGATTGAACGCTAGTTTAACTTTTATTAAATCATTTGAATCATTTTGAACAAAAGGGGAAAATGAATAAATTAATTTGCAATATGTTCTGAAATTCCAAGCGATCTAAAATTATTTTAAATAGGGGTAATTAGTAAATGTAAAATTAGAGAAATTGAAACAATAGGCAGGATATGTGCTGGTATGCCTAGATAAAATAAGCCAAATTTAGAAACAGAGGTGAGAAAAAGTGTACACTGCTATTGTACAACTCAGACTTCTGTCTCCAGTGAAACAATACCTGAAAATAATGGTCAAATTGAGCGAATTTCCAAGGTGGTGTAAACGATCCCAGAAATCATGGAATTGAGTTAACACTCGATGGACTTATAAGATGAAGGGACTCACAGGTGCATGGGAGTGATTGGGTGAGAAAAATTCAAGGTGTGAGGGCGGGAAGGAAGAGATCAAAAAGGCCAGACAGCACTTTTCAGAGGAGTATTGAATTAGACTATTATTGATTATTATTAGACTATTGAAATCTAACAGAGATATGTTGCTGAACATAAAATTTGCAGCTTGACCGCCGGACCTCTGCATCCAGCTCAGCTGATTGCCAATAGGATGCTCATAACACTGGAGAAACTTCACATAAGGACCACACACGCTTTTGAGACCTTGCAAATTGCCGGAATGCTTCGTTAAAGAAGAAACCATCGCCCAGGATCCCATTACAGTCTTTCTACGTTCCACAGGTAGCTATCTTTAAATTGTCGTAGTCACTTATGCACCAAAATAAAATAACTTTAATAACCAGAACTATTAAAAAACATTAAACTAAAATGATAAAGTTACTCTTGACCATTAATGAACGATTCGAGAATCTAACCAAATAAGTTTGCCTACAGATTAACATTTTTTAAAATATGTGCGAAGTCACTTTGAAATCTATATTTAATTATCTCGGCTTGCCGATCATATACCTGCATTAATTGTTAGTAAACAGATTAAATAAAACATTTATTTAATTAGTATTTTTGTTATTAATTGCTTGGAATTTCAACATAAATTTATATAATAGGAATGAGTGCTAGAGCGATCAAATTTGTTTGTATATGAATGAATGCATTTGATATTTTTGGTGTTGGGATTTTATTTTATTTATGCTTATGTTTGTTATGTTCTCTTAGATTAAGTTAAGTTTGATTAATTTATTCTGTGGGATATAGGGTGGGCCCTCATATAATAAGTAATTGATCATGAGTGCAAGGTCACAGATACGATGTAATTTGAAGGGTAATATTGGCTGTATTCGTTTCTTGCTTCCGACTGGAGTGATGCGCGGGCATGTTTTGTGATATAGTTGAGTGAGCTTATGCACATACGTGGTGGACTCTTATAAAAGTTCTCCTGGCACCTATTACTTGGATTCAATCCGAATTTACATATAAAATAAATAAAGCGTACGTGTATATATGTTTGAAATTATCTTCACAGAACATTATGTAATCCCCTGGATGCAAGAACACAGCAGATTCGTAATAGTGACGTATTGAGAGAGCGGTAGCGTGCTCATACACTAAACCGGGCGGATACAATATATATATAATTCAATGTCTGTATTTCTTCAAAGCAATATATGTAATTATATAATTGAATATTTATAAATACAGTAATCAGATATATTTAAAAAAAATTTCCACTTAGGAGTGCTTTCGACTATCCTCAGTCTTTATCAACTAACATTTTGAAAGGCTAACCTTCTCACAATTCTGTGATCTTAACGTTTGCTGCCTGACTGTTAAGATCACAGAATTGTGGGAAGGTTAGCCTTTCAAAGTGTTAGTTGACAAATAGTCGAAAGCACTCCTAAGTGGACAAATTTTTTTAATATATATATATGATTTCTGTACTTATAAATATTCAATTATATATATATCCCCTTCCTTAAAGAAAAACTACTGAACAAAAACGAATCTGGCTGAGATAACAATAATGTACAGTTAAGTTACATAAACAATGACTATTTAAATAATACTGTTCTGACTAGCTCACGATACTATGTTAACCACAGTATCTAATAAAACAATATTTTTAATAATTAAATGTAAGAAATTTAATAGGTTAAATATAATAAAACATATTTATAATAAATAATTAGGGTTCCAATTATAATACTCATTCTATTTATTTCAATAATAAGTTCAATTTATAAGTAGCTCAAGATTATAAACAAATAAGGTTCTATCAAAATAACAAATATAATAATGAAATTTTTTACATGAGACTTTCAGTAAGTACATTGACTTAAACATTGAGAATACATCCCAAAAGGTACACTTCCAATGGCATAAGATTATTACTGACCTAATTCTCATAACAAAAATACTCTGTAATACTATCATGTCTTAAAACTCACATCTAATAATCATAAAATATGATTTATAAATTTATTATAAAAATAACAATAAACTAATTAATATTGCTTTAATAAAATATTGATTAATAATTTTGCTCATCATTTTACAATAAGAAATTTACAGCTCTCCAAAATAATAATAATAATAATAATAATAATAATAATAATAATAATAATAATAATCATCATCATCATCATCATCATCATCATCATCTCAGGATCATTTTTAATAAACTAATAACAAAATAAATAAATTAATTACTATCCTGCAGTTAAACATGATGAGGGATTTTACATGATATCTAATCGCTCTTACAAAATAATAACAACAATAAGCAACGCCAATAACTTAATCATTTTCAATACTAAATCTACTTAATAATTAAAATTTAATAATTATAAATAAATAAATAATATAATAAGATTTTAAGTAAGGATTGTACAATCTCTCTTTGTTTAATGTGGTATTCTTAAAAATAATGTATAATGTATTCTAATATTGTGGCAATATCAAGTATCTCTCATTGATGCTGTATCAATTTAAAAATAATTACTAATGATCCTATCTTCTATAATAATAATATACTTTGTTAATCAATCAAATATAATAGAAATAATATATAAGTAATATTTAAGGATCATGTTCCAAATAAGTAATATTTCAAATTATTAATTTCTGTGGATCAGGCATGTAGAATGAAAAATCAAATAAGCAACATGCAGATAAATCATAATATGACTAAAACAGTTAACAAATTTATTTACAAATCATCAATATATTTATAACGTAATATAAAAAATATATATTTACAAAGGTAAAATAAAAATTAACATTATTTAACATAAAAAAATATTTACAATAAATCTTACCAATAAATACAAGAAATAATATAAGAATAGCCTTTATTCCAGCCATTTCAAAATAAAATAAAATGAAACTTAAAACAGTAAAGATGATATGTAATCTTCATTCAATAAAATAGTATTCTATCATTTGTATTGGGAACAGTTACAATAAATTTCCCAATTTCTAAAAAAAAACAACAACTTAACATTATATATATATTCTGCTATAAAATATATTTATTACGATGTAAATGCATCAATATAAGTTTATATTTTAAAATACATCTCTTAATAAAATCTAACAAATAAAACATTAAAAGAAAAGTTATTAAAGATTTTCTTTGCAGTTTAGCAAAATATCATCCTGATATTTAAATATCAGAAAATTTTAAATAAAAAATGTGAAAATCTCCCTCTATAAAATTAACTATTATGCAAAATATTTAAGAGATAATTTCATAAACTTTTGTAAATGAAATGGATTTAAAATTATTTTTAATAAAATTTAAAAGAACTATCAATAAATTATATTGCTTGACATTTGTATTACTTTTTGTTTTATACTCTTACTTTTGTCATATTATTCAAACATTTTCACTATTTGCATTTACATTCCAATTTGAATATGCATCTGTTTGAGCTAAATAATCTCTACTATTTGTATGAGAATCAATTATTTCTTTCTTAGGTTATATACTATAACAAACATCTCAACATTAACTATGAAATAAATTTCTATATAATACATATTGCTCTCTCACAAAATTATCAGCTTCAAATGGTTTAGTTATTACTTTATTAACTTATAAAACTATTTTTATGATGATACCTGTGCTGATAGATAGGGATTAAAGTTTTGGTGTATGGAATAATACCAAAAATTACTCAAATAGTAAGATAATATCATCATGGATATAGTGAAAATCATAAGAATAGGTCCATATTCATCAGACACCCAAGATTCAAGCCATGGCTCTATCATAGCACTTAGTGGCAATGAGGAAATGCAGCTGTCGATAGAAAAAGATACACAGCCCTATGTTATTTGTATATTTTAATAACTCTAATATATGAAAATATAATTCACATACAATAGTTTTCAACATATCCCTAACACCTAGGATTTCATATGAATATTATTTCTTTTCCAACCACCATTCTATATTTTCCACCTAAATAACTCATTCAACATCATAAAAATATACAAACATCTTCTAAAATAACTTCCAAAACACAATATTAAAAAAAAGATCTTGATTCATTTCAAGCTGGTTTTTAAGTTTTTCATGCACAAATGATCTTGATAAACATACATCAGTACTATACATTTTATTTTTTTATTATGATATAATTTAGAGATTAATATTGTCTTTTTTTGTATTTCAACAGATAACATTCATGAAAATAACATTTTAATAATCTAACAATGTTATATAATGTACGCATATTCAAGCATTTACATTGAAATACATATTTAAATTATCCTTGAATGTTTTCAATCATGCTTCTGCATCTATCAATTCTTTCATAAAATAACACAATAATTTTATCAATGGATCATTACACTGTATAATATTAAATTCAAACAATGTATAATATTAATCATAAAATACTAATTAGGATATATCTTTTCTTAAATAAAAGAAAAACAAAATTATTAAGCAAAATGTAATCTAAATAACAATAAAAAAATACCAATGATCTCATTATATTAATAACACCATTCACGGTGATCTTCTTAAACCATACATTCAAAAAAAAAAAAAAATTATGATTGAAATTTGCCCTGTTCAAAAAATTATGTTCTGAATACCCATTTGTTATTGTTTTTTTTTAAAAAAAACATAATAATAAACTTAGTTTTAAAATAAAAAAAATATAATATTTTAAAATATTAATGTTAAACTTAATATTTTAAAAAATAATAATAATAATAAAAATAAAGTTTTAAAATTACAAAAAGGCTTTTTCGCTCCTGCTCATAAGCTAAGTGCCTTGTTAGGAATTTGCTTGTCAGATATCTTGCATCATTGCCTAGTTATTATTGGACATTGTGCACAAATCATATTTTTATCTTGGTGCCATATGAAGAAATGTATAAATAATGATAATAAATCCAATAAAAATCCAAGAAGAATATCAATCATCTTGGAGAAATAATTTTTCATTCCATTTTTTTCCTCTGGGCATTTATTCAGGCATATAATATCTTCTTGAAATAATTCAAAATCCATTTATAAAAATATTTCTTACATACATTTTGGCCATTGCGTATAGCACATATATTGCAATAAATATGATATGAGTAATATTTGCATTTCCATCAGTCAAAATCATTAGTGGCAGGCATTATACAATATAAATTATTTATTTAGCACATTTACCAGCAGACAGACAGTTCTTGAATTAAGCTAAATATTTCTTTCTTTAAAAGTTTATGATTTTTAAAATCCATTTAACCATATATTTTTTCACTAAATATTTTTCTTTTCCAGGTAAAAACAGCTATATCATTTCAAGATTTATTACCTGATAATATTTTTCATCCTTTAAAAAATATTAGAGTTCATTAATTCCAGATAAATTATGTTAAAATATAATCCTTTTCAAATATAAAAGACATTCAAAAGTTATCTTCTTCAATTTGTCTTTAAATACATCATTCTTAAAACTAATTCCATTTAGATTTTTTGTATAAGCAATCTAATGTGAGTTATTACTATCAATGATAATAAAACAGACATTCATCATACCATAAAATATTTTAAGTTGAGTTTTAAAACATAGATACAGAGTCTTAATTTCCTTTTTTTTTAAATTTGATATTACAATAAAGATTTTTAATGAATATCCAATTCCTTTCACTTAACTTTAATAAATTAGCTGCATTTCAATATGAGAAAGTCATTTTCACATAAATGGTCACTCATTACAAACACACAATTTATAAAAATTACCAAGTTCTTACATAAATCCTCTTTGGTTTTGTTGCAGTATTTTTCTTTATATTTGGTATTCATTTCCCCAATATTTAAGTACCCACTATGATATTCAATAGAATTATTGAGGTCCTTAACTAAGTTCAAGTAGAATAAACTGGCAGGGAACTTTGATGTTTAGTGATTCATTATTTAAGTAGTTATTCCAATTATATTAAAAAAACACTTTTAAACAAAATAATAATAATTTAAAATAAATTACTATTGTCACAATAAAAAAATATAGTTATAATTTCAAAGCTAAATCTATAAAACACTATTACTAAAATCACTAAAAAAACTGCAAAATCCATCTATACTGATCTCAACTTTAGTTTTTATACTGTTCTTATAATTTAAAAATTTTGATAAAAAATATTTGAAGTTTTTTTTAAAAAGAAAATAAATAATAATAGATTAGCAATTGATTGACTAAACTATTTATAAAAAAGATTATTAACCCACCTATTGATCGAGATGAATTGTTTCATCTTTTGGCCAATTCATCCCCTGGTGAATTTTTTTGTAAGTATTATATCTTAAAATGCATGTAAAACAGTATATTTTATTATAATAAAATTTTTGCCCAAAAATTCTATGCTAAAAGGCAGGAAATTCAAAATTCCCATTCTTACACTAAACATATACCCCACCCTGATATGTTCAGCCATTGTCTGTTAAGAAGTCTGTAAAATGTTCAGCATTTGATGGCACTGAAGTTTCCAATGATGCAAAAACATGTTTATTTGCAAATTTATTACAGTTTTAGCTTTTTTTAAAAATAATTTATACTATATTTATTAGATATCAAGAAATATAAATTATTAATAACTTATTTTGACTTGAAATAACTTTATTTTCAAAAATATAACATTATATTAGCAGCTAACATAAATATAGCCAGAAGCAAATTTGAAGGACACCTATGACATAAGCAATTTACTTGATATTTACGAGTAAGAAAAATAATTTGCAATAAATATTAAAAAAAACATAAACTTTTAAAGCATAATTTGTTAGATATTAGAAAAATAATTATTTGTTCAGATATGTAAAAATAATGAATATTAAAAAGTATTTCATTGATTTTATAAACTGCAAATAAACTTTCTAGAAACGATGACATGTAACATCTTTGTTTTGATTATGGTCTCATTTTTTTAATATTTACAGAAACAAAATGTGAACATTTAAAATTTAATTCAGTAGTTGACAGAAATATCTATCAAACAAAGTCAAATTTATTATTTTCAGGTAAGTAATAATCATTTTATCATACATTTAATTGATTTGTGAGATAAAAAAACTGTCAGAAAATTCTGAAATTTAGGAAGCATTAGACTGCATGTCAAAAGGGTTAACTCTAGGATCTTTTTTCTTTACCAGAAATAACTTTTTATGTTTAATTTTTGGATAACATTATTTAACTGTATTTTCTGATAAAAACCTGTTCTCTAGTTAAATATATGTAGACAAGCAACTGGGAAAAAAATTATGAAAAAAAATAGATGTCTAATTTCAAATTCGCTTGAAATCATTTTGAAGTACTGAATTGTGGAAAGTCTCAATGGTGAATGGAATATTAGATAAATAATAGAGAAGAGATATAATTAAAAAAAATTCTTGGACTTCTTTTTTTTTATTGTTTGCTGTAAGTTCTGTATAAAGTATTGCATATTACTTTATATGCTTAGCTGCAATTCAATATTTTCCCATAGTCATATAAAAATATTCATCAAAATTTCCAGAAAAATTAATAAAATTGTAAATTTTCTATTAGATAATATTGTTCTCAGGAAACAAAGAAAAGGTCAAAGAAAATTCTAGATTACTATTTAAAAGATTTCAGAAAAATCAATGTAACCAGAAGCTCCACTAAAAATGTGATTTTACTTTCAATTTTAATTTGAACCTACTAGAATTCTTCTTATGAAAAGATACCATAATTTTTAAAAAAATCAAATAGCAATTTTGATAAATAGAAATGTCTTTAATTAATAAACAAAGTGGAATGTTAAAATTTGTGAATTTTGGAATATCACATGATGATGTTTACTTCCACCAAATTTAAAAGGTTTCTAATTGAAAATGATTAAAAGATATTACACTGTTTTATTGTTTTAGTCTTATTACATTAATTAATTTATAGCATATTTTTATTTCATTTTTGATTTATACACACGCATTAAATATTTTAATGGTATAAAAAATAGAAACAAGGAGATTTTATCTATGTAAAGATAGATAAATTTTGATGTTACCAGGAAACTATTAATTACTACTAATTGACATTCCCCCCTAACTCAAACAAGTTTTCTTTATATATATATATATATATATATATATATATATATATACACACACTGTAATCTAGTAAACGAACGGTGCATGGTAGAGAAGACACCATAAAACCGCAGGGACAAATCTCTTTAACGCACTGTAAAATTCACAAATCTCTCAGCTTCTTTTATAATGTAAATTTCAGATTACGAATGTAATTAATAACAACGACAATAATAATAATAAGAATTATCTTAACAGAATATTATGTTACAATTATGGGGTTTGAAACTTCTCTCACGGTTCATGTTTATAAGCTTAGATATCTTCAAAACTTTAAATATTAGTAGGTTTCAATATTTTGACTATATCTCAGGTTCACATTATATTTAATATAAAATAATAATTATAATATGCATTTCAATGTTCTCATATGCAATATTTATTTAAGTTGTAAATAAAACATTTTTACTACCATTGTAACATTACTCTTGATTTCTTATGATTCAATCAAATCCGAAGAAAATCTTCAAAAATGAGTATATCAATATTTAGATGATTAATAATTATGATGCAAGACAATCTTTAAAGCATTTAAATTTTCTTCATGTATAGATATTTTATTTATTCGGCACAGAAGCATATCTAAGTCTATAATCTTATAGTGAACTAATTTGTAATAATTGCATAGAGATTAAGTAACGTAGCAGGTAGACAGGGCACATTTTATGCTACTCAAAGCATTACAAAACATATTTAAAATAAATAGGATTTAATGAAACATATCTCCTATTACAAGACAGATAAATCGGATAAATAAATCAAGTAAATAATAATAATAGGTGGCCCTTGAAATATACTGTTTTTAAACCAATGAACAATAAAACTTTATTATGAAATTTTCTTGTTAATGAATGCAATAGTAATAGCAAGGAAAACAAAAACGTATTTTAAAAATAATAACAAAAATATTTATTTACAATACAATTTAAATATGAGATTTAGTACAATAAATACTTAAAACAAATAATGATCTTAGTTTAACAAATTAAGATGAAGTATTTGTACAATTTTAAAAAAAACACCCCCCCCCCCGTAAGTATTGCTACAAAATTATAATAATAATCATTGCATTATTTATAAAGTTCTTACAATTATCATCCAATACATCCCTCCAACTGTCTAGCACTAAGAATAAGACAACAAATATATGTGCTTATATTAGTCCACTAGCATAATATTAACTTACTAAGAATATCGACTACGTCTTAAAACCAGTGTGAAAAAGCATTTGTTTTAGATTACAAAATAAATTATCAGTACATCATTACAATACTATTAGCACCTATGAGAGCAGAGGAAATAACTATAAGATGCACATTATAATTTAAAACTGCTTAAAATATAATATTTTACTAACTAGAAAATAACTTTAAAATAAATATGCCTTGAAAAATGCTCTTAAATATTTAATAACATAGCTGAAAGATTAATAAGCCACGATCTCTCTTTCTTGAAGAGGCTGAACGTATGCATTAGCAAGAGAAAAGACATCAAAACCAATTGTCGAATTAACAGCTGATTTCAAGCTGTGTGTCAATAAATAAATAAGCAAGACATAAATATAATAATAGCAAAAATAATAATAGTCACACTCACACACACTATTCTTTGTATAATAAAAACACTTATTATAATTAATTAATGTAATTGAACTCACAAAACATGATGATATAACAAAATTACACCCTATAATTCATATGTTATTTAATTTCATATATTGACTTTCAGACACTCTAAATGTTCACACACATATCAAATATAAAGGCTGTCTTACCCAGTACAGCAATTTAATATATCATATCGAATACTAACACAAAGAATTCTTAATGATTACTAAAGTTAAATATTTACTTGGATATATATTTTTTTTAATAAAACAAAACCAAAACTTTTTTTCTTATATTTTCTCTTACTAAATCCTTATATAGCAATTACTATCATAAAATATCCTGGTAATACCATATAAAATATTAAACAAATAAGCATACAATATAAAATTGCAATTACCTGATACCAAAATCAAATAGAATGTTTTATCTGTTAAATTAACTGAAAGGATCAAAGTTCTTCCCATAATGAGAATAAATCTCTTTAGCAAAAAATTTTATTATTGTTTTCTTCTTGTCTGGAATATACTCGTAGAGTTTTTTATTATAGGAATTTAAAAAAAAAACCACACACACACACACACACACAAGAGTTTAAGTTAAAAACTTCTTTAAATAGTTTCAGCTGCTATAATTCAATTCAATAAAACAATGTGTCGGATTGACTGGAGCAGATTAATGAATAGCCAAATAATTCCATCATAACTTTTTCATGACTTAATTAATCATTAAGCACAAAATGAATTTGAACTACTTTTTTTTAATTGAGTGGCAAAAGTAAACCAACAATCATCAAGTAGATTATTTCTGGATACTTCATTAATAATAACAATGATGATATCATTTACTGACATCAGCTAAAAGCTAAAAAAAATATCAATAAAGTCTTTTTGAAGGTTTTAAAAGAGTCAATTTTACTAACTTTTTTCTTTATTAAATTTATAAAAAGCATTTTGAAGATATCACATTTTGTCACGTTTTTAATGTTGGTCGATCTTAGAAGATAATTCATCTTTTACTTTTTTTTTCTCTTAAAATAAAAAGAATATATAGCTTCAGCTTTTTATAACAAGAGAAACTCCAAAAGTATTTTACTAATAATACTCTATATAACCTATTGGTTTTAAAAATTAGAATTAGTGAAGTTATAATCAATATATTAATTATGTGTTATAACTATTGTCAGTTTTAAAATATATATGTTAAATATTAGAATTAATGAGTAATAACAAAAAGTTCATATCAACCTATAATTTTACAATAAGGCAAAATGCATCATTTCCTGGTGTTTTATCATCTTCTGGTAATTTTTCAATTCTGACATCTTTATTGTTTTTTTAAATAATATGAAATTAGCATACTTTTATAACTATCATTAAAAGTATGTTTTAACATATATTATAGTAAGAGTAATACAAAGATAACTCTTAGTTTTATCCCTTCATTCAGATGAATTAACAAAAGAAATAAAAATAAATGAAAGAAAAACTAGTTAATTTTTTTTCCTTCTTTTAATTTTAATATCACCTTCTTTTTCATAAATTTATCAACATTTTAAAAAAATCCTTTCATACAATTGTGTATTTTTAGCAATATCCTCATGTGACATGCCATTGTCCAATCAGTATTTAAAGTATTAGAGGTAGGACATTCAACACTAGCTTAAAGCTGACCTTTTTAATTAATGTAATCTTGAACTTCTAATTAAAGAAAATGCCTAATTATATAGTTGTCTAGACAGGAACAGATCTAAATCTGAGAAATTTAGAAATTAAATTTGTATTTTTCACCCTCTATTGAGAAATTTTGCTAACAGTTTTTTTACAGCTTTAAAATTCATGCATATTTATTTTCTAATATTTTAATTTCAAAAAAATTTCAAAAGACATCTGTAGAATCAAATAAGTGGAAATTTCAAAGTTTCTGAAACTACTCATTGATGTCTAGTCATTTTATATTTGGCAATCAAAAACTCTGAAATTATTTCAAGAAAATATTATGATGGTCTAAAAATGGTATTTTTGAAAAATTTATGATTATTTTTGAATTGTAATTGAGTAGTAATTACTAAAAATAAAAAAATATATAATGTTACATATTTATATTTTACACATATGTTTTATTTTTAAATAAGAAATAATATATTCTGTGTAACATTAATATAAAAATCAAGGTTGTGGGAAATGTAACTGTCTATCTATGGCATTATTACAACAATCTTTTATAACATTTATCAATATAACAAAAATTACAAAAAAATTAAACTTTTAACCCTGCAGAATTGCATTATTTTTCTGATATTTCTGACACTTTTCTTTGTCTCACACATCAATGTAAAATATATGATAAAATAATTATTACTTATTAGAAAATAATAAATTTAAATTTATTTGATAGATATTTTTGTTTACTACTGAAATAAGTTTTAGATGTTCCCATTTTGTGACATTAAATATTAAAAAAATGAGATTGCATTCAAAACAAAGAGTTCACATGTCATCATTTCTAGAAATATTATGTTCAGTTTACAAAATCAAATAATATTTGTTTTTTTCTTAATATTTTTAAACATCCAAATGAATATTTATTTGATTCTCTTATATCTAATGAATTATGCTTTAAAAGTTTAAATTGTTTGAATATTTATTACAAAATTGTGATATTTTCTTACTTGTAAATATAAAATAAATTGTTTATGTCAAAGCTAGTCTTGTAATTTGCTTCAGGCCATATTTATGCTAACTGCTAATATAACTATATTTTTGAAAATAAAGTATTTCATGTCAAAATAAGTTATTAATAATTTATATTTCTTGATATCTAATAAATATAGTATACATTATTTTAAACAAATTATCTAAAACTAATAAATTTGCAAATAAACACATTTTGCATCATTGAAAATACAATGTCATTAAATGCTGAACATTTTACAGCCTTGGTAACAGACAATGGTTGAACATGTCAGGAAAGGGCTTATGTCTATTTTGACTGGGAATTTTGCACCTTTTAGTGCAAATTTTTTGGGCAAAATTTTTATACAATAATATATATCATTTTACATGCATTTTAAAGTATTATACTTATGAAAAAATTCACCAGGGGGAGAATTGGCCAAAAGGTTATTTTCTGTCATCCTGAAATAGATTAAGGTTAAAGCATAAATTGATATATTTATCAGGTATTAAAAAGAATTTGTTCAGGTTTTTAAAACAAACATCAAACAAAAAAGATTTCATTGATTTTGCAAATAGAATCTGTTCTGCTGAAATTTGATGACATGACAGCACTTTGTTCTGATTAAATTCTAATTTTTAAAATAATTGCAAAAATCAAATGTGATTTTTAAAAATTCACTTAATTTCTAAGCAAAAATATCTCTCAAATTAGGTCAATTTTATTATATTCTGATAAATAATAACAGTTTAATATTAAAGTCAAAGTTTATTAAAATAATATATTTATTTTAAAACACACTATTGATTAATTAAACACATTTTTATTTAAAACATTTATTAACTTTATTTTACTTGACTTGAATGTTCCTTATTATAATTATTATTATTCAATTTTCATTTTTTAAATAATTAATACTTTTATTAATTCCCAGTATTATCTTACATATAGGCTCTTAAACAAACTACAATATATTTTAGGAAATAATGATCTACTTTTAAATATAATAATTAAATAAAATAAAATTAAACTAATCAATTTATCAAATCATCAAACATCACATGATCACCATCTCTATACTAACACATAATTTGTTGTAAACAAAGGCAAAACTCCCCATACAGTAGTGCCACCCTGTTCCAAACAGAGTAATCAATGGATGCCAGAAGGCTTGTGCATAAAATCCCTATCTAGTGCCTACTCATCCAATATCCCCAGACTAGTTTCTGGCTTGTGGCCATCATCAGTGAGGAGCCTTGGATCTGAGAGCACTGCACCTAGATCTTAGGATCTAATGCAACCCTCCAGCAGCCACCTTTTAACTCTACTTTACTACAAAACTATGAGAATGAAATTGAAAACATTGTTAATATTTTCAATCTAAGCTCAACAGCTTATATAGTCATATGGGTCTGAACTCAATTCAGCACCCAGCCTTCTGGCATCCATTGATTACTCTGTTTGGCACAGGGTGGCACTACTGTATGGGGAGTTTTGCCTTTGTTTACAACAAATTATGTGCTAGTATAGAGATGGTGATCATGTGATGTTTGATGGTTTAACACCAATCCTGCCTAATAGGATAGTGGTGGCTATGGTTGTTTAAGAGCCAAAGACACCAAAATGTATGGGTGCTGAATTGAGTTCAGACCCATATGACTATAAGCTGTTGAGCTTAGATTGAAGATATTAACAATGTTTTCAATTTCATTCTCATAGTTTTGTAGTAAAGTAGAGTTTAAAGATGGCTGCTGGAGGGTTGCATTAGATCCAAAGATCTAGTTGCAGTGCTCTCAGATTCAAGGCTCCTCACTGATGATGGCCACAAGCCAGAAACTAGTCTGGGGATATTGGATGAGTAGGCACTAGATAGGGATTTTATGCACAAGCCTTCTGGCATCCATTGATTACTCTGTTTGGCACAGGGTGGCACTAATGTATGGGGAGTTTTGCCTTTGTTTACAATTTATCAAATCCAGAACTATTTTTATTCAAATATTACCAAAGTAATTAACACATTATTTATTACTTTAAAGGCATTTTACTTCTAAATGATTCAAGCTAAAACTTTAACATAATTAATAAACCATAAATATGTACAGAAGCTTATTTAATAAAGCTACTAAATTTGATATTTATTTTAGTTTAGATTGTAAAATTGAAATTTTATGCATCTATCAATAAAGTAAATAATATTGTTAAGTGATTATTAACAAGCATATTTTATAAACTGTTTTATTGACAATTGGGACATTTAACTAATAGCAAAATTACTTAATTAGAACAAGTTTACTTTTATTTAAGAAAAAAAAAACAAATAAATTATTATATGACTAATATATATATATATATATATATATATATATATATATATATATATATATATATATATATCATGGTAGTTAGCCCTCACTAAAAATTAAAAAAAATATATATGTAATCTTTAAAAGAATATTTTTTATTGTATATCGTTGTCAAAATTATCACTTTATATATAGAGATCTGTTGGGTTTATTTGCTTCAAGTGTAAAATTGTTTTTGTTTTAAACTGTTTATTTTTGAAAGTTGTTGAGATTAAAATCTATTACATTTAAGTAAAAAGTTAATTTTTACATTGAAATATTATAAGCAATTATTCTAATTTTAATATTTGTCAAGGAATATTTGTGTCATAATATATATTTAATTTTCATCAAATTATATAAAAAATAATTATTTCTGTTATATTTTTATTATTTATTAATATTAGAGTTAATTTTAAAAATACTTGAGGGCAGAGCATTAAAAATCAAATGTTCATGGTGTGTGTGGTTATGCAAAGTGGACAATGTAAAATTATAGCATCACATAGTTTCTAGGAGATACCCATAGTAATTTCAGGCAACATTAATTTTACAGCAAGGGAAGTTGTTTACCCTTAACAAAAAAACCTTGGGTACTTGATAAAAACTTTTGATCCAACTGGATCATTTTCTTTTAATATTGTTTTAAAAAATGGCAATAGTAGTAAACTTATAAACCTTGATAGTTGGTGAGATAAAAATAGTCTTATGTTGCTTGCAAAGTTTCCATTTCAGTTGCCTACATTACTACCAAGTATCTGTAGCATAATATTAAAATAAAATAAAAGCCTAAAATATAATAAAAGCCTATCTAACATAAAAGAAAATTATCTTTCCTAAACATAAGCATTCAAGAAGTTACATTTTAAAGATATCCAAAAAGAGAATGTTATTGGATGGACCAATTAATAGTTTCTCAACATTTTGAAAAATTCTTAAATTGAAATCATCTGTAATTGTCTAAACATGTTTTGGAACAATAGACTTTTATCTAGAACTTTTAAAAACTTAACAAAAATGAAGTTTCTTTAGTAATCTTTGCTTTTTTGTCAAGAAGTATCTCATAGGAAACCCACTGAAAATTAGATTAAAAATGAATTTTGAATTCAGGAATTTAGATTTAAAAATGAAGAAATAAAGATATTATTTTCAATTAAAAATAATTCTATTATGAATTGTTGCTATGCATTTTTTCTCTTAGATTTCCGAAGAAATATTCTTTTAAACTAGCAAAGGTAATATATATATATATATTATGAAACTATAACTTTCCAAGCCCCTATCGTTTCACCATCAAACCTAATGACACTCTCATCTGTGCTAAGTTCGAACCTATTTAAATTTTGAGATCAATAAAATGCCCCTTTGATTTCACTGTATATTTTTTTGAAATATGCACATATGCATTAGAAGAGTCTTGGATATAAAATACGTTTTAGTCAGAGGTGAGAGATTTATTATTATTGATCTATTATTTATAGTTATAATTTTTAGCTTGCGCAGTTCATAGAGAATATTAAGCCAAACTCACTTCCCCATTATCTTTATATGTACAATACAGTTTTGCCACCCAAATATGTGAAATATTTGAGAAGCTAGCTTTCCACATTATTACATTATCTACTGTTACTATATATTGTAACCTAATAAATGAATCAAAAAAAAAAGATATTACCATACCTGAGTAGTCCATAGAATGATCATAAGTAAAGGAGTCCAAATATCAAGATATTAAGTAAATTATTAACAACAAGTATTATGGAAATGTATTATAACTCAGGTATATGGCAGTAGGTTTTATCCACTTTCATTCCTTGGTTTGATGTTAAGTGCATGTTTAAACAAATACTAAGTGAATATGGTCTAGCAGGGCGCCACTAGATTATCTGAATCTAGACACGGTTATATCTGATAACCTTTCACATGTACCGGGTTTGAATCCCTTTTTGGTACTTTATTTCTAATAAAAATGAGAGATTTTGCTTTTTGAGCCATATCACTAGAAGCACTAATATTTAGGTAAAAGTAAAACATCTTTAAACCAAAGTGGAGTTCATTGAACATAAATCATTTCTCAGATCTTAACATAACAAATGTGTTTCAATATTTTTATAAGTTCACTAGCTCAGATTATATATAACTAATTTAGGATGGCAATTCACTCATCCTTGCATGAAATAGATGATGGGATGTGGTTATAATAATACTAAGAAATCACTAAATATTATAAAATCAATATTTATTTATGGCCTTTAAACAGTTAAACAGCTCATTAATTAAAACGTTGATGATGATGATGATGATGATAATAATAACAATAATGACAAGGGTTTCAACTACAGCTCTAGGACTAAGCCTAAACATAAAACTAAATTTTTATAAAGAAATGCATAATTATTGCTTAATTTTAGCATACTTACTTATATCTTAAATAACTAATATTCAACCATTGATGATGATGAATAATCACACTTAACAAAGACTACACTTAATGAAATATATACGCCTCGTTTAATAAAACAAACTAATATTTATTACTACATTTCTAACATATACATAAAAATTTCTAGATAAATATGAAAATTGACATGAATAATAATAATAATAATTGATTATATAACAATCCTCAGATTAATTTTAAGTTCTTCCCCCTTTCCCTTCAAATGTATTTTGTATTAAGTTGGACGTCACATTGACCATGATTTTCACTCCATGAGAAAAGTATTTAAAAAAAAATATTATCTGCTCATTAGCACACATACTTTAAAATCCAACATGTAAATAGAATGTAAAAAAAAATGTTAGTAAAATTGAAAGAGCAAGTTTTAGAAACAAGTTTTAAATTATTTTCTCCCCCCTCTCTTCCAAGCGCTGAAATCTATACTGAACTTGAAACAAAATAATCTAATATTCTAATACTACTCATTATTTCACATTCACTCCCAATTATACACATATAAAAATATTATTATGTATGTGCGTGTTTTATCCCATAATAACAAAATATTATTAAAAACCAAAATAATAATAATATATCAGTTAAAACTAAAATCATAACACCATAAAAAAAAAAATTGTTTTACACATTAATATTGTAAAATTAATAAACAAATAATTTTCATACTTTCAAGGTCATTTATGAAGCTCAAAGTTATTATTAGTAAGACATTCTTGTTTTTAATCGATCTGAATAGTCTTTAAAAGTTCTTTAAATAAAATATACCACTTTATTGCTAAAATGTTTATTAAGACTGATATCATAAAGAAAATAGATATAAAAAGTCATATTACCGATCTTTTGTTTGTGGCGAATTTCCAAGGGTTCAAACTTGTCTATATTTCTGCAGCTACTATTTCCGTTTTATGTGGGAACAATCTCTTTCTTGAGGTGTATAACTATTTGATGATGATGACTCTATTGAGGTTATTTGCTTTAGTGGACAATTTGGAAATCATTATATTAATTTTTCTTCTCTTCCTGTCAAGCATGTGGATGAAATACAGCAGTTGTTTTCACATTTATAAATTTTCTTGAGTTTAAAATCAGTTGTTGGAACAATTAATTGGACTTGATGATTAATATTTATCAGTAGATTAATTCATCTTCTTTGAATGCAGGTGAATGCTTTCTTCCTTCTATTAAAAACATCTTATTTATCTGGTCAGTTGAAAGGTGTAGAATATTATTTTAGACACATCTTTTCTTTCCTATGTGATGTGCAGCTTCCTCCAGATGGTCCGGCAAATGGGATATACATATAATTTTTCTAGCCCGCCATTTCTTATATTTTCAACATTCAAATTTGATAGTTTAATAATCTGAATCAATCACAATAATAATCCTCATAATAATTCAAGACAGCTTTTTATATCCAATTTTTAGCTAACTTAACCAATCAGAGATAGCATCACTTGCTATTTTTGGACAAATTTGTTTTAATTAGATCTCTAATTTATTTTCAACTAAATGATTTTTCAACTGAAAAGTTTAATCCTTTTTCCAGACACTTTTGTTTAAAAAAAAAATAGACTCAATCCTTATTTCCTTTCTTTTCTTTTTCTTTTTTCTTTTAACATCCAGGTAACACTTCAAATCTTTGAGCTTCCTTCTTTAGATCTTGATAAGACAATTTCAAAAATTATAGTTCTGACCCATTATAAGCTTCCAAAGTGAAAAACAATTATTTACAAAAAAAAATTGCTACAAAGATTGATATCTGATTAAACAGATTTCCTCTTTTAACAAACAATTGTACAAAAAAAATAATTTAACAGATTTAATACTTCCTTTTCTTTCAATATTTAGGAAATGTAAAATTTTGTATGTAATGTACACACATCCTTCATTCTTTCAAATCATTCATAAACTAACCTTAAATAATATAATTGCTAGCTTAGTAATTATAACCCAATTATTTAATTAAATCTGTAACTTTTAAATCCCACTTATAATTAAAGAAAAGCAAAATAGAAGTATAGAATAAAATGTTAGAATTGATCAAGCATAGCTTAGTTTTAAAGAAAGTTAAAATGTTGAATATTTGAAATATAAAACAATTAAATAATTTACACATACATTGCCTATATGTATGCATTATAACTTTGCTTTTTAACAGAAAATTTAAATATTAAATAGTTTAAATGTGTGTATTACCTTTCTATCAACACACAAACAAGTAAAGCATGTAATTGTTGACCCATTCTTTCTCTGTTTAAAGCTTTTAGAACTGGACCTTGTAGGGTTTGAACTTGGATGCCCTACAGCTTCTTTTATGGTTATATAAAATTGTGATGATGATTTTGGTTTACCTTTTCTACATGCACATTACTATAAATTTAGCTAGTGACTAAATTGTAATGGCACAACTTTCTCCCCCTTCGGATAAAATCATCAGCACTTTTGTTTTAACTATATTAAAAAAAAAATCCTAACTAATAAATACACTAATAATAATAAACACTTATAATATATATATAAAAAAAAATTAACTACTGGTAAATATATTTTTCATTAAAAAAAAAATAATTTATTTGGAGATCTTTGCCAGGCTATTCTGCTGAAGTATAAGGGATCAAACTCCTAGCATTATAGGTCCCCTTATTCCCATCAAGAGCAGCAAGCATAAAGGCATTCTCTCCTATCTTTTTAGTGATTTTGAATGGTCCTTCATACAAATGCAGAAACTTTTTAAATTTGTTTCTTTGGGGGTTGCTAACATGAGGGGTGCGTACCAGCACAAGATCATTGATCTTAAATGGATGTGGTTTAGTTCTGGATTGCTTTACCCTTTTTTGACCCATGAGTTTAAGTTGGACTCGAGCCTTATTAAGGTCATCATCATTATTTATTTCCTCAAGGGTAATAGGCAAAGGGATTTTAATAAGCAAAGGTTCCTGTTTTCCGTAATGCAACCTAACAGGGGGAATCCTGTTGATTCATTACAAGTGATATTAATGAGATTTACCAATTCAGGAAGTTTATTCACCCACTGTCTATGATCATCTGGAATGTAGACTCTATAAAGTCTGCTAAGCTCGCGCATAATGCGCTCGCAGGGGTTAGACTGCGGATTTCGTATAGAGCTCATAACATGTTTGATGTTCTGAGTTTGAACCCATTTCTTCCAGGTCTTCGATACAAAGGCAGTGGCATGATCTGTCAAAATCACATCAGGTTTATCCCCGGCTTGCAACTGGTGTTTGGTGAGGCACCTGATAACACCCTTAGCATCAGTTCGTGGCACGGCAAATGCAGATACATATTTAGAAAATACATCATATGCCACTAAAATGAACTTTTGTCGGTTATAGGCCGGGAGTGGTCCATAAAAATCAAGTGCCAACAATTGGTTAGGCCGATCCGGGATTATGGGTTGTAAAATACCAATGAATGACCTAGCATGATACTTAGTCTTGGCACAAACTGTACATTGTTTAATGACATTGCTGACACTTCTATATATCTGATTCCAATAGAAATAATTCTTTAACACATAATAAATTTTTGGAGTGCCATAATGGCCATATTTGCAATGAGCATATTTTACTAATTTATTAATGAGGATTTTAGGAATCACGATCCTCCAAGGGTTACCATGATTAACCTTAACCTTATACATGAGAAGATCTTGGTTGAATTTATACTGGGTAAAAACTTTCTTGAGTGATTTCTTGGAGCTGTGGCGGTTTAGGGGATGATTCAGGATGGTGATGATTCTGCCCAATTTTAGGTCTTGTTTTTGAATCCCAGCCAAATTATGGTAATCTTTTAAGATATCTCTCTCTAATTCAACATTAATATTATTAATCAAGATATTCTCTGTACCGGGATGTTGGGGCACAAGACAGACAGGGTGACGACTAAGAACATCCGCAGGGATATTCTTAATACCCTCAACATAGACGATGCTGTAATTAAACTGTTGTAGGTATAGACTCCACCTAATTAATCTTTCATTATTTAAATAGCTTTTACTTAGAAATTCTAAGCTCCTATGGTCTGACAAAACAATGACCTCAGAGCCAAGCAAAAACTGGCGTAGCTTCTGAAAGGCCCATACCACTGCTAGGGCTTCTTTCTCTGTTATGGAGTAGTTCAGCTCTGCCCCTCTCAAATGTCTACTTAAAAAGTATAAGACCTGAGGTCTTTGATCTTCATCAAGCTGATATAAAACTACTCCCAGACCATAGTGGCTACTGTCTGTCTGTACAAAAAACTTTTTACCAAAATCAGGGTAAGACAAAATAATGTGGTTCAAAAAGGTTTGTTTTATGGTATTGAACTCTCTGGTATGCTCAGTGGTCCACCTCCACCTTTCTGATTTCTTTAATAACACAGACAAATACTGGGTATCCTCGGCAAAGTCCCTATAAAACTTATGATAATAGTTACATAAACCGAGGAAGGACCGCAGTTGCTTTTTGGTTTTTGGCATTGAGAAGTCCTGAATAGATCAGCAATCTTTTTCGGGATGGGGTTTGATACCCTGTTCGCTGATTACATGTCCCAGAAAAGTAATTTCTTTTGCAGCTATAGTACATTTCTCCAGGTTTATCTTGACATTATGGGCTAAACACTCTTCAAAGAATATCTGTAAGTGTTCTAGATGCTCTGTAAGACTGCTGGAAGCAATAACTATGTCATCCACATACATGATGATCTTTTCTTTCAATTGTTTTGAAAAGATCATATCCAAACATCTGATCAAACCAGCACCACTGTTAATGAGACCAAAGGGCATTCTTGTAAAAACATAAGTTTGACCTTGAAAGCGAAAGGCTGTATATTTTTGGTCTTCATGGTGTAGTGGTATCTGCCAATAACTGGCTGTCAGATCAAAAGATGAGAAAATTGACTTTTGTTTGAATTTAATTAGCAGCTCATGTACAGGTGGAGGAATATCGCGTTCAGGAATGGTTATCTGGTTCAGCATACGAGCATCCAGACATACTCTTACTGTACCATCTTTCTTTCTGATAATTACCAAAGGATTGACATAAGCAGAGGAACACTTCCGAATAATTTTCCATTCCAACATTTGGTCTATCTGTTTTTGTACCTCGGCCTGATATTGATAAGGAACTGGATACATTCTCTGTTGAAAAGGTTCATTATCCTTTAACTTAATTCGATGAGTATATCCACTGATGATGCCTGGAACAGTGGAAAACAGGCTGTTATAATTGCACATCAGTTGGTATAAATTTTCTCCTATAGTCAGATTGGCAAGAAAAACATGATTAATTTTAGTTTTAATACCAACATCAATTAGTGTGCTTCGAATACATAGCAATTGACCAGAGAGTTTCGGTAACTCCCATTCAAAAGGCAACTGTTCTTGTTGACATAAAAATAGCCCATTCTCATAATCTAATTTACATTTATTTCTGATCATGAAGTCTGAACCTATAATGACATCATGAACCAATTCAGGCATAATCAAGAAGACATGACCAAACTCAGACTGGTTAAGCCTAAAATTAATCCAAACCTGCTTGTTGGACAGCCTGGTTCTCTTCCCATTAGCCAGAGTCACTTGTATCTGTTTAATGGGCAAGGAGGGTATACAACTATTTACACGAAGCATCTTTTGATACGCTTTTTCTGAGATGATGGAGGCTTGACTACCAGAGTCAATTAAGGCATTTATACTAATCCCCTCCATCAATAATTTAAGAACAGGACAGTTATATTGGATAGGTGGTTCACCTAGTTCAAATGGCTCTAGGTAATCCACATCCAGATCAAGGGTATTTAATAACCACATCTCATTGTCCCTCTTACTGTTAGCATATGGCCCCAGCACTGAGGAACTATTATACCAGGACCGTTCTAGTTTAGCGATGGAGTCTTACTTTGGGCTTTTCCCCCTGGTCTTTTTAGCACTGTGGTGATTCCACTTGTAGAGGGTTGCTTGTCTCTAGGAATTACTTTCTTCCCAACGTTACCCCTAAAATTTCCCCAGGATTGATTAGGAGGCCTAGCCCTATAATTGTTTCTATACCCATATCTACTAAAATTCTGATCATTTGTTTGATCACCTAGATTCAGACTAGAGACATTATAATTATACCTGTCCTTGGTGCTCTTGGGCCTAGTCTCTGAATCTAGCTCTGAAATTTCTAGAGCATCCAGGATTTCTGATGCTTCCTCTATACTGTGGCAATCAGCAGCAATTAGCATTTGTTCAATGCTTCGGGGAAGATTGTGTTGGAGTATTCTCAGGATTTGGTGCTCTGAGAGGGGAAATGCAGTCAGACTTTTCAACTTAACCACCTGCCCTCTGAAAAATTGTGTATAGCTACCCTTGGTACCCCCATACTTTTCCTGTGTAATCTGGTAGCGCACCTGGTCCTGCCTATCTTCACTCCAAAAACAGGCTAAGATAACACAACGAAAATCCCCAAAGGTAGTGGGCTTATCAAATAGGGACCGCCACCATTCCTTAGCATAGGCATAAAGATGGTTACATGCAATGGCCAACTTTTCCTGTTCACTCAGCCTACACACAGAAAAGAGTTCTTCCAAGGTATACAGATACTCTAAGGGGTTCTCCCTGCTCTCCCCACTAAAGGCCTTAATTTTAATTAAATTTGAGGTCATTGACCCTCCTACTCTATATTCATCTTTACTGGTATGGTCAGCCCTATCTACTAATTTTTTAACTTGTGGATTTTTACCTAAAGTAGGCATCCTTTTCTCTGACTGACTCTGTTCTGAGCTATCCCTACAGTCATCTGGACTGGTGCTACCATCGCTCTGCCCTGAATTTAGGTTTGACTGATCCTGCAGCCCTACATTAATACGATCTTTTAATTCCCCTATTTTCTGGTAGAGATCATCCATCTTGGGGTTTATGTATTCCACAACATAGGCCTTCTGGTTCTCCTCAACCTTTCCCAACATAACACCCAATTCATGTTGATTCATTCTGGGTCCCTCTTCTAAAGAACTTGACTTGTCCCTTTTTACTATCTCCTCCCTAAAGCTATCCATTTGTTTCCCCAATTCTTTCCTAAGATTTTGGTCAATTTGTACACACTCATTGGCCATGCTTCCCTTAACTTCTCGTATTTCCTTTTCTAAGCCACTAAACTTATTTTTCATAGTGAGGGTTTGATCTACACAGCCCAAAGTGGCTTCCTTATATGAGTCCACTTTGGCTACCACCTCCTCTAATCTAATATGAATTCCTGCAGAAGTTATTTCGGCATTCTTTTCTATGCATTCTGATATGGATTGGGAGACCAAACCATGGACCTCATTCCTAACTAACTCAATTTCTCTCTTATTTTCTTCGATAGACTGCTCCACTTGAGCCTTTAATGACTGTAGTCCCTGACAGCCCTCCTGTTTGGTGACTTCCATAGACCTACACACTCCTTCTATCCTCTCCTCTAATGACACAAACCTATTTTTACACTCTATATTGGACCCTTCTATCCTAGTTTCCAAAGCGATGATCATTTGGTTGTTATTGTCAATAGAGTTCTCTAGATTTACCCTTAAACCTTCTATACTTTTCTCCATAGATTGACCTATCTTTTGTTCTAGATTTTCCATCCTTTGCTTACTATCTTCTCTTAGACTTTCTATATTTTGCTTACTATCTTTTCTTAGACTTTCTATATTTTTCTCTATCTTTTGTTCTAGATTTACCATACTTTTATTATTTTTCTCTATCTTTTGTTCTAGATTTACCATACTTTTATTATTTTTCTCTATCTTTTGTTCTAGATTTATCATATTTTGCTTACTATCCTCTCTTAGACTTTCTATATTTATTATACTGTGCTTACTATCTTCTCTTAGACTTTTGAACATCTGCATTATCATGTCCATGTCTGATGGTGCCATCTTTGCTATCTGAGCCTGGCCCACTTCTGACTCCTCATCTACTTCCACACTTGAGGCCGTATTATTGCTACTAACATTAAAGGCATCTTCCTCTACTTCCTCTCTTTCCTCTTGTGTTTTTAAGAAAACCTCCCCATCCTCTTCTTCAGTATGAAAACGATCACTGATTCCTGGTATTGGGGCACCTTCCTCTTCCATAACCTCTTCCATACTATAATTTAGTTCACTCATGTTATAAAACTATATATATCCCATCTGTACTTCCCTGACCATCAAAAATCCACACATCTTCTCCCTGTCTGACACCTATTCTGACCAACTGACTGATTTGATTTTCACCTTATTATGCATTTACAAATACAACAAAAAAAAATTTTAATATCCTTATTTAATGAACTACACAACAATAATCTATATAGTGCATGTCTGTCTGTAATAGCCCAAATTATACATTCATCCATTCTCCCAGAAATCCGACAGATATTGACAGTCCACAGAATGACTAGCAGTTCACAATCTTGAGATAAATAAAAGAATTCAGTCACAGCACTATAATCACACAATGCATCACGAGCACTCAGAAGATCATCCCAATTCGATCACTATTAACTACCACAACCCTTGATTGAATGAAGCAAACTCTGTTGCAATAAAAGATGTATTAAGTCTTAGGGGCTAAAATAGATAAACTATGCCTTGCTCTCTCTCTTGGAGTCTTATGTGGCAAGTATCAAGGAATGCCCTGCTTATTATAGACTACAAAAACGAAACCTTGCTCTCTCTCTCTTGGAGACTTATAGGCTGATATCATGGCAGGACTACTGTTAACTGCTTCATGATAAAATAAAGATAACATATAAATTGGGTTGGAGCAGTGAATGGGTTTGATCATTCATAAGTTACACGAAATACATAGCATTCTCAAGGCAATGACAAAACTCCTCACTCATCATCAAAACTGCAATCTAACCAACCAAACTCCAACGATCAACCATCCAATCAAACCTCTAAAATCATAGACTTTTTACAAAATGAACTCCCCAAACACACATGAGACTACTATTCCATAATTCATCACTATTACTATGCCTATCCTATCTGGCAATAAATTATTTTAATGTTCCACAAAAAAAAATCTATTATTTATTTCACCTTTGTCTTAAGTTGTGATATTCATCTCTATTTTCAAAATTGATAAAAAAAAAAACTAAGCTGTTTTATGGCTGTACCCATTTTATCATCATCAATGAAAAATTAAATCATATTAAACATCATCATCTAAAATAAGACTGTTTGGCCAAGAAAATTTTGTAAGACAAAAAAAATTTTTACTGAAAAAAAAAAAAATTTTACTAAAAAAAATTTCTCTATTTTTAACCACACATCTCCCATCATTCTATAGACTCTCTTTTTCAGGTATATGGTAAAATATCAGGCCCCAGTTGGGTGTCCATTGTAACCTAATAAATGAATCAAAAAAAAAGATATTACCATACCTGAGTAGTCCATAGAATGATCATAAGTAAAGGAGTCCAAATATCAAGATATTAAGTAAATTATTAACAACAAGTATTATGGAAATGTATTATAACTCAGGTATACAGGCAGTAGGTTTTATCCACTTTCATTTCTTGGTTTGATGTTAAGTGCATGTTTAAACAAATACTAAGTGAATATGGTCTAGCAGGGCGCCACTAGATTATCTGAATCTAGACATGGTTATATCTGATAACCTTTCACATGTACCGGGTTTGAATCCCTTTTTGGTACTTTATTTCTAATAAAAATGGGAGATTTTGCTTTTTGAGCCATATCACTATAAGCACTAATAGTTAGGTAAAAGTAAAACATCTTTAAACCAAAGTGGAGTATATTAGACATAAATCATTTCTCAGATCTTAACATAACAAATGTGTTTCAATATTTTTATAAGTTCACTAGCTCAGATTATATATAACTAATTTAGGATGGCAATTCACTCATCCTTGCATGAAATAGATGATGGGATGTGGTTATAATAATACTAAGAGATCACTAAATATTATAAAATCAATATTTATTTATGGCCTTTAAACAGTTAAACAGCTCATTAATTAAAACGTTGATGATGATGATGATGATGATAATAATAACGATAATGACAAGGGTTTCAACTACAGCTCTAGGACTAAGCCTAAACATAAAACTAAATTTTATAAAGAAATTCATAATTATTGCTTAATTTTAGCATATTTACTTATATCTTAAATAACTAATATTCAACCATTGATGATGATGAATAATCACACTTAACAAAGACTACACTTAATGAAATATATACGCCTCGTTTAATAAAACAAACTAATATTTATTACTACATTTCTAACATATACATAAAAATTTCTAGATAAATATGAAAATTGACATGAATAATAATAATAATAATTGATTATATAACAATCCTCAGATTAATTTTAAGTTCTTCCCCCTTTCCCTTCAAATGTATTTTGTATTAAGTTGGACGTCACATTGACCATGATTTTCACTCCATGAGAAAAGTATTTCAAAAAAAAAAATATTATCTGCTCATTAGCACACATACTTTAAAAATCCAACATGTAAATAGAATGTAAAAAAAAAAATGTTAGTAGAATTGAAAGAGCAAGTTTTAGAAACAAGTTTTAAATTATTTTCTCCCCCCTCTCTTCCAAGCGCTGAAATCTATACTGAACTTGAAACAAAATAATCTAATATTCTAATACTACTCATTATTTCACATTCACTTCCAATTATACACATATAAAAATATTATTATGTATGTGCGTGTTTTATCCCATAATAACAAAATATTATTAAAAACCAAAATAATAATAATATATCAGTTAAAACTAAAATCATAACACCATAAAAAAAAATTGTTTTACACATTAATATTGTAAAATTAATAAACAAATAATTTTCATACATTCAAGATCATTTATGAAGCTCAAAGTTATTATTAGTAAGACATTCTTGTTTTTAATTGATCTGAATAGTCTTTAAAAGTTCTTTAAATAAAATATACCACTTTATTGCTAAAATGTTTATTAAGACTGATATCATAAAGAAAATAGATATAAAAAGTCATATTACCGATCTTTTGTTTGTGGCGAATTTCCAAGGGTTCAAACTTGTCTATATTTCTGCAGCTACTATGTGGGAACAATCTCTTTCTTGAGGTGTATAACTATTTAATGATGATGACTCTATTGAGGTTATTTGCTTTAGTGGACAATTTGGAAATCATTATATTAATTTTTCTTCTCTTCCTGTCAAGCATGTGGATGAAATACAGCAGTTGTTTTCACATTTATAAATTTTCTTGAGTTTAAAATCAGTTGTTGGAACAATTAATTGGACTTGATGATTAATATTTATCAGTAGATTAATTCATCTTCTTTGAATGCAGGTGAATGCTTTCTTCCTTCTATTAAAAACATCTTATTTATCTGGTCA